>RJWH01003696.1:0-138235 GCA_004363575.1 Solenodon paradoxus | reverse complement strand
CCCCCCCCTCTCCCTCCCTCCCTCCCTCTCTCCCTCCCTCTCTCCCCCTACCACCTAACACAGGGAAAACACATGTGTACATTTAACACCAGTAATATTTTGATGTATGCTGTTTTTTTCAATCCTGTGTTACTTTGGAGAGTTATTACTGTTGATAATTGTGCAGGCCAGCCTTCTCACCCCAGCACATAAGGAAAGCATTTTGTCATACTAATCTCTGACCCAGGTTCAGTCCCCTAAAACCTTAGACAGTGAATCCACACAAGGAAAAGTAAGCTAGTTTTCAGATATTTCAAATTCCTTCCCCTCATCTTCCCATCCCACCGAGAGTGAAAGCAACACCTTTTGCCTAATATTTTTACTTACTTCAGTAAATGTGCTTTAAGATGAAAAGTATCAGAGTAGTTGACTTTATTGCTATCTCTTGAACAGAGAAGACGCAAACTGTCTATGGAAAGAAAGCACTCTGCCTTTTGGTCAGCCTGTATGTTTATTATGTCGTGCGATGTTTAAAAAATGTTGGATGATTTAGAAGCAGCACCAAAAAACACAACCTCTGAAAAGATAGGCTGAGGAAATTCCTCAGAGCTGTTTGGCTTTCTAAGCCCTAGTCTCCTCTGCCCAGGACACAAACTATAGCCTTTATTAAAGCTACCTGCTGTTCTGGGTCATGCCTCATTTGTCATTGTAGGAAATTCCAATGCAATAGACACAAAATATAAAGGGATTTAAGTGATGGTCCAGCTGGGGAAAGGGTGAAGAAGAGGGAATTGTCTTTTTTTTGTCTTTCTCCTTGATCTCCGTCTGGTAACAATTAACTTCTGAGATGCTTACATGCATGTTTTTAACAAAACATTCTCTGCAGAAAAGCTGTCAGTTTATACTCATCAGAAATAAGGCAACGCTAAGAGAAGAGGTGCTCAAATGTAAGCTCAGATGTGCGCTCATCCAACAGAAATAACATCCTGTTCTTGCCTTGACCTGGTTTGGGCCAATCTGACTTCAGGTCAAATGTCTAAGCAGGAGGGTGGAAAGGAATCCTTACAGAGATTAGAACGTATACACATTGAAAACAGAGGCCTTAGATTTGATAGAATGCTGTAAAACAGCATTTCAAGGCAAACAGGACACTCAAATCACAGCTGATTTGGTTTATTTTAGAACCAGTTTACATTCTTCTATGTAGACTGAAATAAGGTCACAGTGAGATGAGATCCTGAATTTTAATACACCTTTTTTTGAAAGCCGTCGATACATTTAAATGTATATTATATACATTTATAAATATACAAATACACATGTATGTGTATACACACACACACATATATATATATATATATAAAACCATCTTAACTATTAAAGTTTACACTTCCTTAATGCTTTCCTGAAGATTTTGCATATGCAGAGAATCAGGAGACAGGAACAGGAGGGAAGTTGGACAGTGTAATTTATTGTAACCTTTTGCCTGAAAATACCCAGTGCTCTGGCCTCCCAACTGTCCTCCCTCCCACTGAACTTGAGCCAAACTCCTCTGTGGAGACAGAAGTGTGGAAAGTGTTCTGCACACATTATGGGAAGGTTCCTGAGCACAGGGCTACAAAGTTTTTATTTCTCCTTCCCCCTCCCTAGAAGCTTCTCTACATTCTGGCAGCAGAGTGCCCAGATTCAGTACAGGAATCTCCAAGTCCAGAAACCCCAGGCCTGGGCAAACCATATCAGCCACACACAGTAGATCTCTTCATTCCCTCCTTTCCTAAAGCTTCTCGCATATCAGCCAAGAGGCCTTGCTGCTTGGGAGATAACCAGCCTACCTTCAACCCCTGTCCTATCCCATGGCAGGTCCTTTCTGTTCGCCCACTAAGGCGTCTCAGCATGGCCTCTACAAGCACAGGTCGGGTGCCCTTTACTCCTTCTCATGGGGAAGAAGTGCCCATCCCACCCTGCCCCATCCCCAGGTTTTTCTAACAGGCAAAGTGGGTTATGTCTCCACCCTCCTGGAACTGTTCCATGGTTCCGTGGTCCAACAAGTTCCACAGAACTCACAGGAGCTCGTTTCTACTTCTTCACATGCAAGTTCCTAGGGGAATGGACTGTAAAAAAAGTCTGTATTTTTAAACCTTAAGTTTCCCTCCAAGGTAAAAATAACACCTTGTAATGAATAAATGGCAACCAGGTGAAACCCAGAAAAATGAGCTTACAATGTGGCCTTGAAGGCTTATATTGTGAAATTTGACTATAGCATGTGGGTTGGGGTGTAGGGGGGTGATGGATACATGTGTAAAATGATGAGAGAGGGGAGTGGAGAGACTAGTGTAGGGTAGGATAGAGGGCTAATCCCTGAAACTACAACTTGTCTTCACATGTGATTTTTCTTTCCCAGAACACAAAAGGGGTAGTCAAAATGGACACGAAATGAGTATTTCAGGTTAAGCATGAGTAGAATAGATTTGTTACTATATACAAAGAGAAAGCTTTCAAGACACAAACTCCTCAGTAGCACCAAATGCATATTGGGACTGAGGATTTTCCCTCCCTTTTTGCTGGCAATTTGATGACTACTTTCAAGAGGCAGTTGGAATAGAATTTTCCAGGGCTCGAACCAAGAAGGGCACTGCAGCTCTGCAACAAAGGTACATGTTCCTCCTCTCCTCTCCTATACTTGGCAAGGGTCTTGCCCTCTCTCTGTGCTACAACTTAATGAAATTTGTTTTTACTTAAGTCTAGAGCAAAAATATACATTGTTCTGCTTCAGGGCCAGAAAACTCTCTCCTAAGAATTTGCAAGTTGCCCATGGAGTCTTAGAATGTTTTCAGGCAGATGGTCACAAGCCAGGATCTCCTAAGGCATTAAAAAATATAGCCTGCAAATGAGAAAAAGGAACCACGGGTACTTTTTTGAACTTTCTCAAAGGTATTGTAAGCAGGGGAGGGTCTTATCCATTTGGCCTATCGTATTAAAGAACCACCTGCGTCAAGTCTGTAAATTGGAGGAAATAGTGACAGCAGATGAACATGCTTGGAAAACATGCTTCCTGACCTGGCACTGAGACCGACCCCACCTTCTTAATAGGGTTTTACTACCTGGTTTGATCTTCCTCTCACAGGTGCCACCTTTGGACACCATAGGCACATTGACTTTCATTTATGCTCGTCTTTAAATGATAGGATTCATACAGGAGAAGTTGCTATGGATGTGGGAGAATAAAATCTTTCTTCAGAAGGGTTTCAGAAGAGAGGAAGATCCTGCCTCCCTTAGCTGACACCCATTCATGCATGTGCTCACAAGACATTGACTTTACACATCTCAAGGCAGCCCAGAGAAAGGCTGCAAAGAAAGCCAGTGGACTGGCTGCAGAAGACCCAGCACACTCTATCAGCTTCCAGAGGTGGAAGCCAGCGCCCTGACTCTGAGGACATTTCAAGGTTCAATGCCTCCTGGATACTCTGGGGTAAAAGCACCACAACTTACTTGGACAACAAGAAGCGTATTTTGTGAACAGCAAACCAACCCACCCTCACCCCAATCAGGGCCTGCTAAGGACTCTCTTGGGAAACTCCAATACATTTCTTTCCAGCCTTTCCTAACAGAAAACCCAATCACAAGAAGCTTCTAACTGTAGTCAAGCTATGATTTTCCCTTTGACTTTTGCTCTGAATGACCTGGATGATACTCTGTGGCTGTCTTTTGCTACGAAAGTCTCAGCCTTTATGTTCTAATCCTGGTTTCCAAGTACTAAGACTGCTAGTGCTGCACATTCTCAGAGATGATTTATGAGTCTCCTTAGGAAGGTATATTTCTGCAAGGATCATGTCATTTGCAAGGCATATGGCAGAAGGGAGATTTAGGTAAGGGGTGGTGAACTAAATTGCATCAGGTTTTGCTTTGGCAAGGACAACAGATGGATGCCTTTATGATGAAGTGGGTCTCCTCCAGCCTTTTCTTTTACACAGGTCTCCAACAGGTGTTTCCTCTGAGGCCTGTCTGTTTTCCATGACATCAGACTGAAGAAAGATGTTGTCTGTGACATCTTGTGTACATAGATCATGCTTTTATTATGAGGGAAAAGTGTACAATGATTGATTTGTTATTCCAAGTCAAAGTTAAAATGTGCTTGAGAGAAGATTATCTTCCACTTGACAAAAGGGCATTTAATTACCAGACCCAGGGGACTGTTCAATCATTGTGGGATGGAAGGGGGCAAGGAGAAGACAAGAAAGTCTATAAAAAAAAGTTAATGAAAATGACCAGGAAAAAAAGGCTGTGATAGTTGTGATCTGAGTGATGGGCACAGAGAGCAAGAAGCCACCTCCCTGAAAGTGACTTGGGTACATTAGATCACCTTCTAAGGATGGTGTCAGGAAAACTATCCATGGAGAGAAAAGAAGTTTCTATAAATAAATAACATATTCACGTCTCACATCCTGATAAAGAACAAAACCAGTTTCATGTCTTAGTTATGTTCCCTGGTGAGACTTTTAACAAGTTTGGCATAAACCTATCACCATGTCCTATCTAGTACCATTAAGAGAGCCTCTGAGGCTCTTGGGTGATTGTGGGTTGAGGTTCATAACCTATAGATATTTAAACCACCAGAAGTCATGTTCGTTTGTATGAACAAGATAACCCCTTTCTGTCAGACTGACCTTGACTCTTACATTACATCTTCTGGTTAGCTGAATGACTAGAGCTACTAAGCTTATATAGAGGTCTTAAGTGGAGGGGAAATTGAAAGACTGCACCTAGCTCTTGGCCAATACCATTAGCAGTTAGCGTCTCCTTTTCTAAACCCCTTTCCAGTGTCCCACCCTCCCACCCCAGCTTCTCTGTCTGGGCTCCCTTGCTAGTCCATTACTTTGGCTCTGATACTTCCACCTAAGTTTAAGTAAGTTCCTTTGAAATGTTATGACTACAATTGCAATTCAGAAACTAGCCTGGTTAAAAAGAGTAGCATTGCTTGTTATAGTGTGCTGGAATCTGAGTCTTGGGCCAGTTGTTGAATAACACAGGTAAAATCCCTAACCTTCAACACAGAGAGCAGTAAGATACATAGGATGATCTCAGTGGAGAACACTGTCATCAGCTATAGTTATCAGGGCTGAACATATAAGGTGACAGTGCATTACAGTATGTTCCAAAAGGTGTTTCAAGGGATAGTAATATCTTTTAAATAAGTAAATGAATAAATAAAATAAGTAAGAACATAAGTAAGTAGCAGAAGTCTTTTGTGGTCCAATAAGGTCAAATATGTGTTTGGAACTGGATTATACAATCTTCAAAGAATTTGTTCTTTCTGCAAGAGTTTTTAGCACCTTCCATATGTTGATGTGCTATGTGAATTGCAAGTGTGAGTCTCTGAGGACATTTTTCTCAAACTTTATTTAACTATAGAAATTATGTTCTCAGGATTTCTTCAGTTACTGATACTCCACAGAACATGTTTTGGAAAGCACGTGTATCTATGTTTGGATAGGATGAATTTACACTGTGGCACCTATTATGAAATCTCAGGACCTTAGCAAACAAAGATGGAATTCTGGTTCATATCACGTGTCTGCCACAGGTCAGGAAGGCCAGGGGCACTCTGTTCCCTGTTGTCATTTGTGTACTCGGGCTGGTCATGCCTGTGGCAGGTTAGGAGGGAACAGAAAATCAGTCTGTTGACTAGTCAGCCATCACTTCTCACACTTCATTGGTCAGAACTAGTCATGTGACCCCGCCTAACTGTCCTTATGCTAAAGAGAAAGAAGAATTGAGTATTGTGATAAACAGCAATCTCAATCTCAGATCGTGTTCATAGACCAGCTTTTTGACTTTAATCTGTAAAATAAGGAGTGGTCTTTAAAGTCTCTGGCAGAGATAAACAAGTTTATCAGATATTTCAGTTGCTCCTCTTGTTCTCCAGTCCCATGATTTGGTGGAGTTATCTGACTAGTCTTGGCTAATGAAATGTGAGAAGAAATGATGTGGGACAGTTTGGGTCAAAGCAGTTAAAAGCCCAGACTTTATTCTCCAGTCAGTCTTTCTCTTCTTTCGCCTTAATGGCCGAGAAGGATACATGTTCCAGATATGTGTCCATAGGACACATCTGTCACCTAAAGGCTCTGAATGACTACTATATAGAGCAGAGACACCTGTTCACCTGTGCAAAATATATAATGTGGGTAAAAAAAAAAATTTGTGTTTTGTTAAGTCCCTGTGACTTGGAAGTTATTTCTGCAATTTAAACTTAAGATTGTCTTGACTGAAATAGGTCCTTTTAACCCTAAACATTCTGTGGTTCTAGAAGGGTTTCTACCCTTTTCTAAAAAGCAAATAAATATACATTCCTTAGGATGCAAATGGGCATTTCCAAAAGATATCTAACCCTTTTGGAGACTGAATATATGACTTGTCAAGCATGTGCCTAACTGCAGAGTGAGATGATGGTGTGGAAGGTTTTGCCAAGATGAGATCAAGATTAGAGGAATATCTAGTCAGATGCAGCCCAGTGATGCAGATGAATGTAGAGATGCAAGATGATTTAAAAAGCAAGGACATTTCATCAGGAATCCATAAGAAAAGATATGAAAAGAAGAGGGGAGGAAACAGGCTAAGGAGGGAGATGTCACCCATGACTCAATCTCATGGGCTTTTAAATTCTGTGTTCAGAATATCTCTCATGATTTCTCCATGCAGGTGTAGCACGATGATAGTAGTAAAGTTACGAACAGAAACAAGTGCCTTTAAGGTACATTCAATCTAAGGTGCTTAGTATGTCTGGATGCAGTCTGAACATTCAGCTTTGGTGCCCTTCAGACATGAATCTTATTCTAGAGTCTTATTCTCTTTGTGTTTTTCTTCACTTCGGGTTCAAAAATGCTAATGAGTTTGTCATCTTAACTTTGTTACACTAGGGACCCAAATGCACTCAGACTAATTGTTCCATCTTCCTATTTAGGGCTATTCAATATGAGTGGAGCAAGAAAGATTATGACCAGCTGGATAGCACCGGCATGTTTCACTGGTGCAAAGCAACCCCTTTGGACAGTGTGATTCTGGTAGGTTACCTTGTACCGAATCTCAAAACAAACCTGTTAAATAATGTCTTTCCACTAATCATAAGCTTCTGCTTGTTCTCTTTATGAACTGTAAATTTTGAAAGAAAAATACACACCTCACCAGTAGGGTGAATGTTTTGTGGGTTAACAGATGTGGCACTGGACAGGCTCTATGTGAGCAGTGTGTTAGAAGTTAAAGCAGTGAGGTCAGGTTCTTCAGCTACTTCTTCCCTCCTTTCACAGTTTAGCTGAATCAGTTATTCAGAATAATGTTCTTCTGAAACTTTGCCTGTTTTGCTAGTAAATCTAATTAATGTAAATGCACCAGGGAAAACAGCTATTTATAAGAACTCCATAGTTTTTCCTTTTTTAAAAAAAATTTTCAGGTAAATAAACATTTCCTTAAGTTATTGGTTTTAAATTTCGGATTTTCCAGTGATTTTCTTAAAGCTGGCTACACATTGGCTTAACACATTAGGCAACATTTTATTTTCTAGATCACCTCCACTCCATACAATGTGGTGAATCCTTGTACGTACTAGAATCTTGTCATTTCTCTGTCCTTTCATGGAGACTAACTGAGTTGATTGAAATGCCAAAAATTAAGACATAAAAATCTGTGTCTCCTAATCCTAACTCTGACATCCGCTTTAGAGATCTCTATCTACTTTCATTTTCCAGATTGGAAACTCAAGTATAATCTCAGTGGTTTACCTCACAAGCAGTAGTCGAGAATCTTAACTCATAAAAATGATTGCGTGTTGTAAGACACTTATATAATTTCTTTCAACTGTGAATAATTGATAATTATGTGTTTTCTTGCTTTCTAAAAGTAATTTAGTTCACTTTTTCTGTCAACCCTCCTCTCCTGTGTACACACGTGCTCACACACACAACCATACACAGTCTTTGTGGCTCAGAGCCAGTGTCCTGATGGAGTATGTCCCAACTTTTGCAAAAACAGGATCAATCATTTGATCAGAAGCACAAAATTGTCAGAGCTGTCACGTCAACTGGAAGACTATTAGGATTGCTAAAACCATTTTAGCAATTTTGTCTTATTCTAAACTAAGCAAAATAAACATCCTTCAGGCAGGAAGCCAAACATGTTTTCAGGGGGAGGGAACTCTAGAAAGGTTGGGAAGTTAGTTACAGATGCAGGAATCCAAGAGACCAAGTAATGGAAATAGCAGTTTTATCATACCATATTTATTAAACATGCAGACAGGTTGCTCTGATAGATATGTCCCTGATGATATATGATGTGGAGTCTTTTGATAAGTTTAAAAGAGTTTTAGTTCTAGAATTCTGAGTTTTTAAACCTAGAAGACAAATGTCCAGATTACAAAATTCAGAGAGGTTTTAAATTTGGATTAGTTAGCATAAGGGTCAAGTGTAAAGTGGTCAGTCCAACTTACTGTGAACAAATAGAGCATCATTCCCTTCCCTTCCCTTCAAAAGTCACCATCTTTCACAATTGGGAGACCATTTTGTGTCACCGTTTCCTGAAGAAATGGCCTCTCTAGCTGTGCCCATTAATGCATTCAGCCATGTATCTTATTTTTAACTGTTAAGTTCTACTCAAAAGAGCAATTTTTGGACTTCAGGCCTGTTACATTAAATATCATTAGAGGCTTCATTATTCAAGTTAAAACTAATTGGATTAGCTAGAGACAATCATTTAATAGATTTGGTTAAGATTCGTGTCACTCTCTAGGAAGGCTCTCCAGACAAGTAGCTTTATTTCCCCTCACAGGGAGACTTCCCCTTGAAAAGAGTGTATTTCCCAGTACGTGCTAATTTGGCGATTTCTCATTGTGGAGCACCGAATATTACTTATTTATCCTGATAGATTTTGTCAACTGCTTTTTCATAAAAACTTGTCATTTAGCCAGGTAAAGACTGACATAAGGGTGGATGATATATCCATTTGAAATATGAGTTTAAGTACTTAGAAATATAGAACACACTCACCTTTGTAGTACCTTTAAACATGTGTCATTTGTTCTCTACTAGCTTCTGAATGACCTCCTCTGAAAATCCAAGAATTCAATAACATTCAGATTTGATGAGTAGTTTTTGAACACAAGTTAATGAGTCAAGCACTGTATTTTCAATCTATTACTTAATTCCCATAACAGAAGTCTGGTTTTAAGTCACTTATACTTTAGGAACTTGAAGGTGAGAGAGATGGTTCGTTCATGGGTATAAAACTCCTAATAAAGAAAATCAGTTCTTGTAACTCCAAGTCTACTGTGTCCTATGGCATGCAAATGCCGTGAGAAAAGACGTTAACTCATTCCCTCAAAGATCCAGTAAAGTCTTACCACGAGAGGTGAAAGCTCAGTATCCTAAATTCATATATCAATGTCAGCAAAATAAATAATAAAACCATTTTAAAAAATAGTTTCCTACAGGAATAATCTTCCCTCCCACTTCCCACAGCCCATGTTCTTAGGCCCTGGGTTTTGAATTCCAGTCTTTGGACTTTACATGGCTTTATAACCACAAGGCTGTGCTAGCAATATGATTTTTAAGTCACATTTATTTGTCTTATGAGTCTGTATAACTGTGGGGTGGGAATAAAACTAAATATTTATAATGATTTTTTTCTTCAACTTAGAGAGGAGATCATAAGTATTGGCAATCCGGATAACAGAATTAGGCATTCAAAAGTGTGGGAGCAAAGAAACTTATAACCTTCCAATTTCTTTTGTGCGCTTTACATGGTGAATCCTTGATTCTGGAAAGTTTATTGAACCACTTCAGTGTTCAGTGTATTCGACTGAACCATATGTAATTGCTCAATATTCAACTCTTTTGACCCATAACAAGGAAATGTTATTCAATTCAAACGAATATGTATTTTCCCCTATATGAAAATCCACAAAAAACTGACAAACATTGTTCAACTTGATTAATTTTCAGGGCTCACTAAAAACATGAGTTACCAATGGATTTTGAAATGTCTCAGTTGTTCACTGAATCTTATTACAGCACATACAAGACTAACTCATATAATGAAACTAAGAGCTATTTTCTCTGTGTGGTTCAATGATTTCACATCTTGAGAAAAGATGCTGAGATTTCATTGATGCACTCCAGACTAATTAAAAGAGAACTAAAAAATGAAAATTAAAGAATTCCACAAAAAAAGTATAATTGCATGTAAGTTTTTTTCTTCTTTTGAGCTATTGAAAAATTCTATGTACTTGTGAAAATATTGATGCAGGTACATAGAAGAGCTGGGATGATAGGAAGTAGGTATCTCTGAGGGACTCTCATCTGTCTTCTAAAAAGCACTGAACTCTGTCTTATTTATCCTTAGAAACGAACTGACAGGTCAAAACATGACTTTCGGAACCACATTGTAGCATGTGTCTTTGGAGATGCCCATTCCACACTGATGGGGCTTCGGAACTTTGTGATACCCTTGAGAGCTAGCAATTATACTCGGGAAGAGTTGAAGGACATTGTGTTCATTGGGGCTCTGGATTACCTGAAGAGAGAATGGCGATTTCTCCGTAATTTTCCCAATTTATACATCCTGCCTGTAAGTATCATAAAAGGCATAGTAAATAACACTGATGGTACTTACATTAATAATAATAACAACAATAATAAAATACTAGCTTGAAGTTATATAATGCTTAGCGAATGCTGGAAATTGTTCTAAGTATTTTGCATATATTAATTCATTAAACCCTCAATATAACTTAATGGGATAGATTTTAAAGATGCTAAACTTTAGGTATAGAGAGAGTAAGTGACCTGCTAAAGTTTGCATGGTAGGTAAGGAGCAGAACTAAATTTAAATCCAAACAGTATGACTCCTTAGTTTATGCTCATAGTTTATGTTCATGACCATAAGTTATGGTCTTTGTATAAAAAAAGTTTCTCTGTATTTTTTGCTCTGATTCTGACTTAATGGCCAAACTTAAGCTGATACTGATTAGCCTTTGTATACTAACGTTCTCATCTTTTCTAGAGTTCTTTGTTGTTTTTTTTATAGACGGAATACCGTCCTTGCTGGATGTATGTAAAGAGAAATTAGGTGCACATGTCTTAGAGGCAGTCTGTTATACATATATGACATTGTGGTTGTAATTACATTTGCTCTAATCCTTCTAAGTCTGTAACCCACTCTCTGGACAGACAAAATAAAGTAAGTATTGTGTGTAGTTTGAAATACATTTGATGTTTCATGAAATAATGCTGGAAAGACATAGAAATGGCTCTCTCAAGAAGTAATGTACATTTAAAAAAGACACCACAAAGTTGCCTGTACTGCCCCCTTACTTTAGTCCAATAAAAAGGAAGAAAAAAAATACTGTCTGAAGTCTTCAGAGCCTGTTAATGTTAAGAATTACCAGTATTACAGTCTACTTGATCTGGAGGGTAGGACTAAATCTATCCCTGTTTCTTCGCCAAAACTGAAAAGCAACAGCCACTCTGCTAGTTCTTCTGGAGAGTACAAGTGGAGTGAATGCTACGTAAAAGCATCAGGATGCAAAATTTGCCTTTAGATCAATAACTGCTTTTTATTGAGTTTTCCCCTCATCCTACTACACTTACTTGGCTTTTCTTTTCAGCTATCTAATTGGAGTTGCACTCTTTTCTCTTCATCCTTCTTTGTCTTGTCCAGACTCTATCCCAGGAAAGACTCTAAAATTTAGTCACACTTAGATATTAGTGATTGATAAGGCTAGATGTGTCCTTTATCCACAAGTCGGTGGAGACTGGAGAAGCTGTGGCTCAAAAATTATGTCACCCACTAAGAGCCATGATAAAACCCCCTCATCTGAGAAGTACTTTTTAAACCTGTTTTTTTTGTTATTGTTTTATTTTTCTCATTAGGGATCTGCTCTCTATTATGGAGACCTATATGCTGTCAACATCGAGGAATGTTCCATGTGTGCTGTCTTATCCTCCCCATCCATATTATCAAGCAACCCAACTTTGGTTGACACAGAGACTATCATGGCCACCCTCAGTGTTGGATCACTGAAGATTATCTCTTCTTCCCAGAAAAACTCAGAGACACGTAAGATCAACACCCTGATGGGAAGAGGCTGATGACAATGGGAAAAGGAAAGAGAATTAAATCATCTCTCAAGTATTTCATTACGGGGATGAGGGGAGGTTTGCTTAGGTTTCCTCTAAGATTTCTTCCAACTTTGAGAATTCTATAGTAGAAGTAGCAGACACTTCAGTCCTTTGGAATCCTAAATAAATGAAAAGTGATATTCATCTTCTAAATGAGATACACATAATAGTTTTCTCATGTTAAAAAATAATAAATGTAAGCGATATTATTGTTGTTATTAATTAGATATCTAAGTGAATGTAACATTGATATAATGAATAACAGATATTATTGTGAAGAACCAATTCTCATTGGATCTTCTAGACGTTGAAGCTACTATTCTTAGTTTCCTGGTTGACAGAAAGTCTAATTTTAGAAGATTATCTCTAAGATCCTTCCCAATTTCTATAGACTAAAAAAATAATAATTTTCAGCTTCACATTGGAAAGAGATGGTGAGAAGTGGGGCATCTCTTCAGGAAGGGGAGCATGTCTTTTTCTCCTCGGTATTCCTTTCTGTGTCTAGTATAGTTATGATCACTTAGATGCTTAACACATGCTTGTTGAACTGAAGCAGATGAGTAAGTGAGTTAGACTCTTCCGGGTATTCATGGGATAAATTTCCATTATAAAACTGTGGTGTTCCTACTCTTCCCTAGTAGGAAAATGCTTATAAATTTGTCTACTTCTAAAAATTGCCTACTAGGTTACTTAACATAATATGAAAGTAGTTATTACTGAATAATTTTCTATATCTAAAACATTTAAACTTTAGAGGAAAAAAAAGGTAAAGCATGATTGAAATTCTCGGGATGCAGCCATTTCTCTTGGGGAGTTTGGTTCTCTATCAAGATCAGGTACTCAGTTCTCTGGTTGTGTAGCTGCCAACTACAGTGCTCCACTTTTCTTGGAGCTTTGAGAGGTCAGACATCAAAGGTCTTGCAAAGATTGACTGTGGTGTGCCAGCATGTGTGTGTGTGTCGGTGTGTATGTATTTTGCTTGTAACTTTCTATTATTGGACAGAGAAGAAGTATTCACTTTAAAAGCAGTATCATCAATATAGACATTAGAATTTCCATTTAGTATAAGTCTGGAATAAATTGACAACTCCCTGAGCCCTCTAGTTAATCATCTGCATGATTTTCCTTCCTAGTCTTCTTCTTTTTAATCTCACACCCTATGTAGTTTTCAGAGATATACATCTGTGATTTTAATTCTGGTTCCTTTTGTATTCAGTGATTGTGATCCTTTCATTTATCTCTCCTATCATTTATTCCACACATACTGATTTTGTATGATGTATCATGTTCTGTTACATGCTAGAAGCTTGTCTTTAAAGAAGTGAGTGAATTGGTAGAAGGAGGTAGAGGAGAAAGGGAAATAGAAATAAGACTAGAAAGGAGAAAATGAAAATGAAGAAATGTAAAAAATATTTCCTTCATTATAAAGGATGAGTAGGTGCTCTCCTCAAAAATAAAAGGGAAAGCTTAAAAGAAAAATGTAGTTGTTGACCTTTTATGGATGTTATTGTACCCATTTGTGTGATGAGAGGCATGTAAGTCCATTCTACTGAGCCACTTAACAAAGGTCATTGAGTCTGCTTATCTGGTTCTATGGCATCAGTAATGCTCCTTTCTGGATGCATTTCCAGGAGACAGAAAAATATCAAAGGACTGTTACTCAGAGACATCGCCAGTTACCCTGCTGGGAATCTCTAAATATAAATTCCCAACCTTCTGTGGAGCCCATTTGGTTCTCTTAGCCATTCTTCCCATTTCATGTTAACACTCCTTTTGCACCATATGTGAATGCCTACCTCCACAACTGACAGTATAAAGGATCGTAAACTTCTTTCAAGAGTTAGAAAACATATTCCATGCTGAGCACCAAATTGATGGACAGTTTTTCTTCCTCTAAGACAATTTTGTCCTTAAAAGCCATCTGACAACGTCTGGCGATATTGCCACAACTTACCAGAGGGATACTCTGGGCATCTAGAGGTCAGAGATGCTGCTAAAATCCTATACTGCATGGGTCAGTCCCATGTGATAAAAATAATTATAGACACACAAAAATAAACTTTTTTATCCCCAAATGTCCGTTGTGCTGAGATTGAGAAATTGCCTTGGCATATCTGGTGAGTCTTCTGTGAAACCCACATCTTCACATTCACAACAGGTTTGCATATAAAGCTCATCTAGTACCATCAAAGCTATTTACTACACTGAGTCACCAAGAGATAATGGGGATGAGAGGACAGCAGAGTGAGACAGTTCCAAGATTGAGTCTCAACGCTGGGTCTCCTGGACATCACCATGAAAAACTTGTAGGTTTCTCAGTGATGCTCTAATTACTGTCAAATCACAAGGAGAACAGGTTGGCAAACCGAGGTACTGAACTAAATAATCTCTGGCATAATCTAAACATATAACGGTAATTAAGTCTGACAACTTAATATGCTACTGAAATGTAAATGTACAGTAGTAATCTACAATTAAGCAATCTTTTGTAATGGCACCCTGCCAGCCTGGAAGATTTCAGGTATAATACTGTGTACTGTTAGGTAGCAAAAATATTGACATCATAAAATGTACCCAGGCTATGATCTGACACATATTCAAATTAAGCATTCCTCCAGAAGAAAAGACAGAGTTAAGGCAGAAATTCAGCTACTGTGCTTCAGCTCATTTCAGAAGCAGATAGTTCAGTTATCACTTCCGCTGATATGCGTGTGTCTGTAAGAGGATTTGACAGTTCTGCTGGGATTCTGGTCTCAACGCAGTGCTGGCTCCGGAGCTCCAACCTTTTTGACTGGTGCAGGACAATTGCTTTGGAAAGTCAGGAAATTCCTTCAAGTCCTTTATTAGAGGAAACTGGAATCAGGCAGAGTGTGGCTTAAAAGAGGATTTTCCTCTGAGGAAAATGAGCTCAGCATTTTACTAAAAATGCCAGCCAGACTTGGTGTGTTTTAACGGGCCACTGGGTAGGTACCCTGGGAAGACTATGAACTTTGAGCTTGGTGTTGGTTGAGGGAGGAAAACCCACCCGCCATTCACAAGCCGTATGTCTTAGGCCAAGTGCATAAGCCCCAAATCAGCTTCCTCATCTTCAAACATTATCTCAATATATTTCTTTCAGATTTTATGTGACTATTGCTTAATTCTTATCTCCCTACAGTTTCTATATCTCACAGCAGCCCCGGGGATCTTTTACAAATATTTATCAGATAGTGTCAGTTTCCTCCTTTAAGCCCTGTAATGAAGATCCATGACAATTGTAGAAGAATCATGCATCATGTAGAGCCAGTAGGGAGTTTGAATTTTCTCCTATTTTGTACCATTTATACTGATTCTTTCCCACTTTAGGCTGTTTATCCCATTCCCTTTGCCTGGACAGATTTTCTCACTCCTCAGGACTTCACTCCAGTGTCCAAAAGCCCCTCTTCAGACCCTATCTAGTTACCCACTCCCCACCTCAATCACTAGGCCCCTAAAGATTTGGAGGGTTTGCAGTAATCATCACTGTCTGAAAACATTATCTATTCGCAACATGTGGCTTGTAAGTTGAACAAGGATTACTCATAGACCTAGCTTGGAGAAGGTGCTCATTAAATACTTCTAGAAGGGAGGAAAGGAGGAAGTTAGGGAGGGAGGGAGGAGGAAGGAAGGAAAGAGAGGGAGGAAGGAAGGAAAGGAAGTGGGGAGGAAGAGGAGGAAGGAAGAAAAGGAAGGGGAGGAAGGAGGGAAGAAGGGGAGGAGGTGTAGGAGGGAGGAAGGGAGAGAGGGAGGGAAGAAGGAAGGAAAGAAAGGGAGGAAGGAAGCAAGGAAGGATGGAGGGAGGGAGGTAGAAAGGAGTGAGGGAGGGAGGACAGATACAGAATAAAGATATAGCATTTTACACAGTTCTGGAATAAAGCAGAATCTCAATTTCCCCAAGACTTACTGCATTATGGAAATCCAGGAGAATCTATCTTTCTTTCTCTTTCTTTTTTCTTTCTTTCATTCTTTCTTTCTTTCTTTCTTTCTTTTCTTTTCTTGCTTTCCATTTCTTTCTTCCTTTTTTTACAAGGGAAAACAGGTTAAGATATTCAAGTCCCATCTCAAATAAGATTAGTGAGAATATCTGGTCTCTGATCAAACGTAAACCTTAATCTTTAATAGCTGTGTAAGCAAGATTAGCTCTTTGGGATTCCATTTGGGATTCTCATCTGAAGTTAAAGGATTTTACTCAATTCTATCTGTAAACCAATATAGTGGACTCTTCATCTGAAGCTCTGAATCTACCTTGAAGCATGACTCAGATTTGAGCAGCTCTGCTGAAATATGCTCTACTCTGTGTTGACAAAAATTGGGTCTTTCCCTGAACCTTTCCTGGGCAGAGGGAGGTGTTCACACTTCTAATACATAGCATCCCCTGGGGAGTAAACCACCCTTTAGATTTTCACTTTCCCCTGTCCTTGTCTCTGCAGGTGATTCCCAGAAGCCTGCCCTTTATCTCTGTCTATCTGTCTCACATGCTATCTCCAGTCCATTCACTCCATGTCCCACTCTCCTCCCCTGCCACTCACATGGCTCAATCACTAAGACCCTCCAAATATGTCATCCTCTTCCAGGACAGTAGAGAATTTCAATTACTAGGGGAATGTGTATGTGTACAGTATTTCCCCCACCTCATGGCATTCTCAGAAAAGTTCAAGATAACCAGTAAGTTTGGAAGCATAACTTCTAATGAGTTCATTCTGTGTGTGTGTGTGTGTGTGTGTGTGTGTGTGTGTGTGTGTGTGTGTGTGTTTTCACTGGACCCTAGCTTCCCATATTTCTCTTCCTTTTTTAAATACATCTTTTCACTTAGCCTAGAGACCAAAACTCATGTTATTGCTTGTTTTGGAAGATCTTCCCAGCTCATCTTGTGATAAAACTTGCTTCAGACTGTGGGTTGGCTCCCTTTGGGAATCTAGGTTTGCAGAGGTGAATTAAGTACCTCATCTCCTAAGACAGGAAATAAATCTCTCTGCAAACTGAACCTGCAGGTCAAAGGCCTCACATGACTTTACATCTCCATCTTTAAGGCATGCCCAGGGTAGGCCAGCTTAGGGTAGGTCATCAGAGCCAGGAGAGCAAGTCTACCCAAGAAGAAAGAAGACATGAACGGAGCCTCAGCCCAGAGAGAATCTCAGAGGCAGAGAACACTAGAAGCCAGACATGCACAGTGTCCCCTGAAGCACCCTGGAGCAGCAGCACCTATTTATTACAGTTCCTGATGTTACCAGTGCTTGGATGCTTTGTGAAGCACTACCTGCCTGAGTTCTATTACTCCAGGGAGAATGATCATACTGTACTTATGATTTCAAAAAGCAACTATTAGGAGACCTTTGCCTTTTTTGTAATTCAAATGGAGTGGCATTTAGAAATCACACACACACACCACCCCCCAAGCATCTCAGAAGGAGATGCTGAGGAGGCCCACATACTTTTCTAAATGTAGAAACAAATTTGGGATTGGAGTATGAGAGTCCCTTTGCTAAGACCAAGTACTATATCCTTGTCAAATTTCACAAGGGACTCTATTTGCATTTATCAATCTCTTTTCTTTGTTATTGTCTTTGTCTACAGAGGCGAATGTAAATTACTCTGGTAGCATGGGGAAACAGAAATACCGAAGGATCCCCATTCTCACCGAACTGAGTAAGTTGTGTTTCAGGGACAAAATTTAAGGAAGAAATCTTTGTAGTCTATAGTTGCTGTCCCAGAGTTATTTTGAGAATCCACCTTCAAAAGATTAAGGAATCAAAATGGGGCCCAGGAAGCAATAAGTGCCTGGCAGGCATTACAATGAACTTTCCCCAGATTCATGATGTCACCAATGGAGTCTTCTCTCTGGGTGTCAGGGTTCAGGAATAACATCTGCCTTCCCCATTCTTCCAGTTCCCAGCTGCTGGAGGCAGCAATAAGCCCAATCTTGGTGGGAGGGGATCTCCCAGGAGAGGGGTTTAGACTTGAAGAGTACTAGAATGGCTCTCCCTAGACCAACTCCTCTGCCCCTCATAGGACTTCAGGTCAGGTACCTGCTTCTCCTGTGGGATACCAGCAGGAACAAGCAAGGCACCCAGGATGCAGATTTTAAGGGTGTGCTCACTCTTAGAGTCCTTAAATTTTGCATCCCAGGTGTCTCACTTAATCCCCACCCTAAGTGATGCTTCTCTAAAATGGAAGCAGCCCGTGCAGAAAGAACAGAATGTGGAGCGCTGTCTCACGCACACCTCATGGAAAATGCACAGGTGTACAAATTTGCTAGATGTGAGGAGTTCTGGAAGCAGAAAGAAGGGCACAGAAGGTCCCTGAGTGCAGCTGGGGGTGTGTTTATAAAGAAATGGGAGATACAGCAGGATTAAAGCCACCAATAATTGGTGATGCCAACAATAATTTCCCAAAGGTGTCTTTAAGACAGAGTTGGGCTCAGTAAAGGAGGATTTCTAACAGTGGCCCTTCTCGGTGTGCGATTTGATTCCATATGCTAGCAAAATCCATCATGGGCATTTTATGATTTAGAGTCTCAGACAAAACTAGATGAACAGAACCCTTTTCCTGAGAAATGAAGCAGGGGGACATAAAGAGGAACCAGCCGGGGCCATGCTATATGATCGGGAGAGACAGTGCTGCAGGGCGGACAGTCTAGCCACCCTGGATCCTGGAACAGAGGCTCTTCGAAATCAGCTTTCGAAATCCAGAACCCTCGATCCTGACGAGTAGTTGCTAGTGTGTACCTCCTGAAAGTTGTCTGTTGGCTGTGGTTTTTATTTAATTTTTATGTGTATTTGTCTACCCTTTTGAGCCATCTCTAACTCCAAGGTGTACATACATCAAGTGTGTTAATCAGAAGACCCACCGTAATGTAAATCAGAGCGGTTGGGAGGAGGTCCTCCAGCTTCTCACTGGTCCAGAAGTACATCTGGTCACTCTCTAGGGACATACAGCTTTATTCAACTACAGACTTTCTGGCACCAGGCAACCCTTGTCAAATTAGCCTAACAAATCACCTGCCAGTTCACTCAGTTTTTTCTTCTCTGGCCTGCTGGAAAGGGTCACAGTGACAGGGGAGCTGCAGGCCTGACTGCCAGCGCTTTGGTACAGAATGACAGTGGCCTGCAGGAAAGTGGCTCAGACCCGAGGCCTCCAGTTTAGGATGACACAGTAGAATTTGGACCAGGCCTCCTGGGATATGTGTCAGTGCTGAAAGTTGGCCAAACCAGGAGAGGAAGGTGTGTGTGCCTAGGAAAATGTGCTGATATGAGTCATTCCTCTCTTATCCTTTATAAAAATATACAGCTCTTAGAAGATGATGATTCACTAATACCATCAATTTGTCACTTCCCCCAAACTTACTGAGGAATAATGAAAAGAATGAGGGAGTAATCCAATCTTAGTTAGGAATGTATTCTGAGTCATATGTCCTGTAGATTCGTTTTGATCAGTAATATGACTGTCAAGAATGAAGGGTTTTAGATGTTACAGTACTTGCAAACTAACAAGTGAACCTGTCACTGCTCCATGGATGCTGACAGAAGACACAAGAACACTGCATCAGGGACAACATTTTATTACTCACAGTAAGATCTATAGCCAGAGTATCAGCATTTTTGTGCTGGTTGTCCAAGCCCTCATCCCATAGGGTGACATGAAGAGGACCTGCTGATGCCTGTCCCTGCCATGGATTGCTCTGTGGGACAAAAATCCTGAGCTAAGGGAGTTAGAATCTCTTATAAAGGGCAGTAATAATCTCTTCTCTTTGCTCTGATGGGAGACATTTTCTCAGAATTCTAATCCTATTGTACATAAACATTTTGAAGCAACAGTCTTGGAAAAAAGACCTTCAGCATCTTTGCTTTCACTCCCAATAATGACCAGTTGGATTCACTTTAGATATTATCTACAGGGCACTGGGTTACAGTCTGGGGGCCACTGTAAATATGCTAATAAATAATTTGTCCACTGGAACTGGTCTCAGTAAGGATGATTTCCTAAGTCCTTGCTACTCAAAATGTGGTCTATACAACCAACAGTGTCTGCATCATCTGGGCATTTACTGGACATGGAGAATTTCAAGTCCCACCCTTTACAGTGAACTGAGATCTGTACTATAGCAAGACTCCTAAGTGATTCATATGTACACTACATTTTGAGAAATGTGACTTTATTTTATTCTGGGGCCAGATAACTCTAAGAACCCAAGTAAATACCAAATGATCTATGGCAGAGTGTTATGAAGAAAGATTTTAAATGGGGTGATCTTATGTTCCTATATCTATCTGTTGTCCCAGTACAATTATTCAGACTTCCCCATTTTGTCCAAAAGTGCCCTGGTTTGAAAAAGGAATTTATAATGACAAAAAGGTTACTTTTTTTGAGACACAAAACCTGAGGTCTAAGGATATTCCCACCATAATGAATGTATTCAAAAAGGATACATGTCTTTAGGAGAAGAAGATACTTGGGGGTTGGGAGTGAATGTATTAGAGTAGGGGCACTGACCCCAATGTAGGCATGGACTCCTTTGACTAAGTGGTCACCCTTTGACCTGCCTGTATGCAAGTTCCAATATTCTTAAACATGTCTGCCTGCCTTTCCATTTTGCCTCTTTCGCCTTGCAGAAAATCCTTCCAATATTCACTTTATTGAGCAGCTTGGTGGAGTGGAAGAGCACTTCTCAGGGACCAGCCTACATCTCAGCTCTTCCTTTGCTACGGGCTCTGTCTTTTCTAGTGGTTTCCTGGATTCCCTCCTGGCCACAGTAAGTGCAGCAAGCTAAGGTACCTCCAAGACTAAGGTCCTTGAAAAGAGTAGAATGAATAACCTACTAGTGGATAGACCTGAATAAATAATCATATCTCATAATTTGAAGTTCTCAGTGATTTTCAAAAAAAAAATTATTCACAAACATTTTCCATCTCCTCACAACTGCCTGGCAAAGGAAGCAACGATGTCACATTTTCAAAATTAAAACTTTGAGTTCCTTCAAGATGGCACACTTGATACCAGAAATAATGCACATATATGTGGTAGAGTGCTGGCCTTTCAACACTGCCCCTTTTTGGGGGTGCAGTTTTGAATACAAGATTATTCTTTAGCCACCAGCATCCCTTCAGTCTCTGAGTAGCTCTTATTGATAAACTCTTTCATTACAGATTCCATAAGTTGAATTAATTCCTTGTATGAATACCTGTCTATCATCTACTCTGCACACAGCACAGCAATAAAAATGACATCCTGAAATAGACAAAAGACCCTGCCGAGAGGGAGTTTATGCCAGTGGTGGGGAGTGACATAGGCATGTAAATAAAGACCATATTAAGCTGTCAGATAGAGATAAGTTTCTAGGTGATGCGAGTTTGGAAATACAGGGTTTGGGACATGAGTTGCAAGTTTCAGTAGCGTGGCCAGTGAAGGCAGCACTGAGAAGGTGGCATCTGAGTCAAGTTCTGGTGGACAGGAGAGTGCACAGCTGGCCTTTCAGATATTTGAAGAAGAGACACTCAGGCAGAGGGAAGAAGTCCAGAGGCAGTGAGAAGGGAGCATGTCCCATGTGCTTAAGGGATTTGAATTTGACCAAAACACAAAATCCACGTGCAGCCATTTGCAAGAACTCCTCAAGGAAACTTCAAAGAAAAAGTTCCAGAGGGTAAAAAAAATGTCATAACCTTCTACCTGACAGACCCACTTACCCATATTTTCTAAGAGAAGATCTACAGAAATGGCTAAATATCAGTATTTAGATGCTTAAATGTACACGGTTCTGAGAAGAGTGTGATATACTCATTGCCTTCTGGAATCCCAAGTGAAAAAGGCATCCTTACTGATTTGTATGGGTGCAGTTGTACTTTGGGGGCACATGTGCCCTCTTGGTGACATAGGTACCATTTGGTAATGAGAGCATCATGTTGCTGGACTGTCTCCCTCAGCCTGGGGGCAGGTGCTCTTCAGCCCCATAGATGTCAGTGATAGTTTAACATTAAACAAGTTAGTAGACTATAAATATCCTAAAGTGTTAATTAAGTAACATTCAGCCTTAACTGAGCCAGGGAGAGACACACTGGAGGGAGTCAAGACAGGTTACCCTTCTGGGAAGGTGGCTGTGTCAGGGAAAGGATTTTAAAACACTGCCTGCCATTGATACGTCAATTAACTTGCCTGTAATTAACGATTGGAGTGTCAGGCAGGAGGTGGCTTTTGATAACCTGGACATGTCTGCGGGGTACATATTAGATGGGTTTAAGGTCCCAGAGATCCCTCAATGGCAGGCAGCTTTGTGCCTCAAATTAAACCCAAGCATTAATTAAACCCCTCTGACCCACACAGGTGAGAACACAGATACAGGTACTATTTAGAGTTGGTGGGAAGAGCAGGATGGGCCGAGAAGGACTGAGAGGGTGGAAATGCAAACAAACAAATGAACACGTAACATAAGCCATCATAGGAGCCATGATTCTGGTAATAGGAGTCTGCACCTGTGCCTCTCTTCTCTCACCATGAGTATGACTTTGGAATGTCTTTGCGGAGCACTGCTTTTTTCCAGGCTGCTTTAGCTATTGTATCAGTGGGCTTCTCAGTGGAAGAGAATTAGCTAGTCATACTGGAAAAGAAATTAAGCTTTGTAAAAACTGGGGAGTTGTCTGAAACCCTATTAGGAAGTCTGTGGAGAGAGAAGCAGTCACACGCAGTATGTGTAGCCTGACACAGGGCATAGTCACAGGAGGTCACAAACCACAGTGGACCATCAGGTTAGTACTGGCACTCAGTCAGCTGAGTATGGGGGTGTACATGGCAGTGGAAATTCAGGTATGGGTATCCTTTACTTTAAGGAGGCTGGCCTGGACCTGAACCTCAAAATCTCCATCTAGCAACCTTCTGCATCAGCTTTTGAACATTTAATGCTTTATGGCATAGCAAAGGAACACACTTTAATATTTACAGTTCACTCTCAAATCTCTGATCATAAAGGGCTGAAATAGTCATCTGAAAACAATTAAGGAACACTGTTCATCCTGGTCCTGATATTGCTGTCTAGACTTGGCCTTCTAAGGCTGGGAGTGAGTTCCTATCATTCAAGTCAGACAAAAGAAGAGCCCAAGAGTCTGGCTTTATCCTCAAATTCTATTGTTTCTGCTCTTGTACAGACCGATTGGTCTCTTCTAACCTCCTGCCTTATGCCTAGGCACATGGAAATGAGAACACTAGCCTCTGAAAGGAAGAGAACATTTTTCTTCTTGCATTAAAAATATCTGGGGCAATGTGGTCCCAGATATGTTCTCCAGTAATCATCTTATTCTGCATACATATCAGGGAATCCCCTTGCTAAGGGGTGTGGGAGGAAGGCAAAGATCCCCACCTCCCCTCAAGGTGAGGATGGTCTTATGGGACCCATGGTTCCCATACTGCTTGCACAGTCCTGAACAGATACCACTGATGATCACAGTTTTCCTCCCATAGATCAAACCTGAGAGCTTTTGCCAGCATGCAGCTCACGACAACTTCTGATACATTTCCTGTTAAGACAACAGGGCGATATCTGTGGTAGGAACAGTAATAAGACTGTCTCGCAAGCACTAGATTTCTGCCAAGGTCTTTGTAAAATATCTACATTATTTTGTTTAATTATCCTGTCAACCTAATTAGGAGAATACGATTATTGTTTTAAGTTTACAGATTGAGAATCTGAGGCTTAGAGGGTTAAAGCATGTGAACTGTCACAGCACTTAGAGTTGAAGAGTTGGTTTTCAGACTCTGATTTATGTCATTCCAGAGTCTGACCTCACTATCATAATCCACTGTCTCTATAGAAGTCCCTTTCTGTGATTATGATCTTTCCAGCACATTGATATTCAGGTTTTACTTAGAGGACTTGTTGCCCAGATTCTCAGGAGTTGCTGAGGAAACAGGCAGGGAGGAGGGAGGCCAGGAGGTGCCTCCCCACCATGTCCACTGTGTCTAAGGCTCCTGTGTAAGACTGACTTAAAGAGAGATTTCTGTTAAGAAGAGTTCAGAAAGCACTCCCTAAAAGTTAGATCTACAGCCTTCAAAGAGGCATGGAATGAAAGAATCAGAATGCCATTCTCCTCTATTCCAAGTCAGGTTTCTAATTTCCAGTCAGGGTTTCATGCGGGGTACAGGAGTCAGCCATTCCGCTCCATCTCGCTTGCCCCACGGTGTCCCATCATCTCCCTCCCCTAGAGCCTCTTCCCAATTTGGCTCTTTCAACCTGCTGCCCAGATTAATGCACCAAAAGCTGTTTCCTGTGGCTGCACAGTCAGAGGTTATAATTAGAATCAAAATGTTTCTTTCCCTGATGCCCATACTACCCAGAAGGACAAGGCTAAAGAAACAAGCATTCAGAACAGATTCATTCAGGAAGAAGGAGTTGACACACATCAGCAGTTTCTGAAACAAGATGAGATAACCAGTCTTAGCTCCAATCTTGGGGACCCATTTTTCCAATTTAATATTGAAAAGCCCTCTTCCTTCTCAGGTAAACTCTGAAAACAGTACCTCCCCACCCTTTTCTCCAAGTCATCCATAAAAAAAAGCAAAAAGCAAAGTGAATGTGCAAATCCCTAGAACAAAGCCTGTGTAATGTGCTGTGTCATTGCTTAGAAAAACTGGTTTTGTTTTAAATTTTCATGCAATTTTATCACTTTATCCCTTCATTGTAGCTAAAAGTTAAAATACTTTGGGCTGCAACATTTTCTCATATTGGAAATCCAGATTCAAGTAATGTGATTATATTAGAAATACCATCCAAGTTTAGACCTCCTAAATATTTCAACTTCATATTTTCTTCAAAAAGAAAAAAGAAATAAAAAAGGGAAGTGGTAAGAGGAAGGAAGGAAGGAAGGAAGGAAGGAAGGAAGGATCGAAGGAAGGAAGGAAGGGAGGGAGGGAGGGAGGGAAAGGGGGGAAAGGAGGTAAGAAAGAAGGAAAAAGTCAATACCATAGAGTCTCAAAAATTAAGAATACAAGATGAGCTTACATAGTAAGTGAGACAGGTAAATCCTATTATTTTTCCCCAATGTAGAGATACAATTATTTTGATGTCAAATGAAGAAATGCTATATTAAAAAATGAAGACTTTCTTGGTTAAATATGTAAAGTACATTTTCCCCAGAGCTGCCGACACCAAGATAACCCTAGAATCGATACTTTTCCTTTCATCGGTGGAGATTTATTCTAATAGATTATGAGTGATCACTCTATACTATAATCATTTGTTATCAAAGGGAGGTGGCTCAACCTGGATTTACATCCTCCCTTCCCTATGAATTTCAGGGAGTTGGTCCCATAAGCATCTTTCTAGGTGGTAGCAGGATGAAACAAAGAAGAAATATAAAGAGGAGGCCATAGCTCAGGGAATCTTTCTGTCTGAACATTAGAAGGTGGAGAAGATATCTGAAGTCATCGTTTAATTTGAAAAATGTTATAAAAGTTATTTTTATTTTATTTACTTTCAATTTATGTAGGTTCTATTATTCCCTAGGTCACGTAATCCCAATGACCTGTACATTTCACTAGCAATAGTTATGTTAAAATTCAACGGCCAGGTGCATTCAGTTGAACCCCCACTTTGTACAAAGCACTCTAAGGAGATGACTGTTAAGGAGATAAAGTCCATCCTGTGAAAGAGCACATAATTAAGGAAGTGTTGTTCGGGATGTGCGAACCACCTGTGTCTGAATCACCAGAAGTGGTGATTTAAATCCCTTTAAATCCTAATTCCCACTCCTGTCCTTCTGATCCAGTAAATCTGAGATCCCAGAAATCTGCACTCAACACTGTCACTCAAACTAATCGAGATACATGAGACTCACTGTTAGTAATGTGTGCTATGTCTCACTTATTCCTATAGACACCACTTAAAAGTAGGTATCAGAAAGAAGGTCA
This sequence comes from Solenodon paradoxus, assembly GCA_004363575.1. NCBI lineage: Eukaryota > Metazoa > Chordata > Mammalia > Eulipotyphla > Solenodontidae > Solenodon > Solenodon paradoxus. The sequence goes on along the minus strand of RJWH01003696.1, from coordinate 112,184 downwards.
GCTTTAAAGATCACCAAGCTGTTGCTGAAAAAGAATACATAACTTGCCCAAAGTTATTCAACTGAGATGCACCATCAGGATTCAAAGTCAGGTGTGTTGTAGGCAAACAACTAACTATAAAATGTGGAAGAATAAAATAGTAGCCTTGGAATCACAAAGAAAGGAAAATTTTGTTCTAATGAGGAAGCTAACCCCGAGTTCAACAAGTTGATGAGAGATGTGCAAAAGCGAAGACATGAAGGAGAACAGCTATTGCTTGAGAAACCACAGAGAGACGAGTGTGCACTGGAGGGAACATTCATGAGTTTAGAAGGGAGCTTGTGTCCGATGCTGAGGGCGAGGCACGCTGCAGGAAAGTCTGGGCTTCACAGCCGGAGTATGGCAGGAAAAGTCCGGGGAGATGGGCCACATGATTTGTTTTGATAGAGGACCTCTCTGGAAGCATATTGAACAATGAACTGCAGATGGAAACAAAAAATGAATAGGAAGACTAGTAAAAGGGTTCCTGACATCCAGGCTTCAGTCCCTACATTTGGGAGTAGAGAAGGTAAATGACAAAATTTTAACATAATAAAAAATTGAAGTCTTCCTATTATTTAAAATAAAAACAAAATTATTGATTTTATATAGGTCATATATAAACATATACATTATCATTTACATTGGAACAAAAGTCTAAATAAGGCAAAAGATAGAGAATTTAAACTTTATATATTCAATAGTTTTGAGAAAACAATGGATAATACATGCAATTTACATGTATGTCAATGCTAGTCTACAATGAATGTGGTAGGAATCTTTGGAAAAGTAGTTTGAGAAGATGGCTAGGTTTATTCAGATTCATTTATTTTAGACTAAAGTTGGCCAGCAGTCCTCTTTGAGTTTCATCTGATACTAAAGATTCTAAAATTTCATTCATTTATTCAACACCTACAATTTACAAAATATAGGATAAAAGCTATGGACAATCTAAATATTCATAATACCTAAGTCAATATCTGTCCTTAAGGAGGTCACAATTAAAAAAAATGTTAGAAGATACAGTATAGATACCATTTACAAAATCTCTAGTTCCCTAAGGAAAATATAGAGAAGTCTCACTAAATAAATATTTTAAAATAATTGTTAATGATTGTTAAGATACTTCTGACTTGACATACTCTCGTCATTTTGGGAAGAAGAGGCAGCGTGGTGTGGACACGGTTACCCATTTCCTTCTACTACATTGTGCTCCTGAAGGGAACAGGAACTGGGTCATTATTATTTTCTCCGTCCTTTGCTTAACCCAGGGTCCATCTCTAACTGCCAACTTGGAGCTGATTTTAATAATAATAATGAGAGATACTGCTTTGCACCACCAGCTCCATTTAAACAGCGATGCACATTAAGACCACACATGCCCACAGTATACCTGTTGGCTCTTCTGACTTTTCATGGGAATTGTCCTTACTTTCCAGGCCTTCTACAATTATCATGTCCTGGAATTACTGCAGATGCTAGTGACTGGAGGGCTAAGTTCTCAGATGGAACAACAATTGGATAAGGAAGATTTCTTTGATGTGAGCGACAGTGGCATTAACATTCCATCTGTAAGAACGCGATGTAAGCTGGGGCTTCTGTCCTTAGAACACACCATTCTGTCAGACATTTATGTAAGTGAACTGATATCGTAAGAGAATTTCTGATGTCCTTATTCCTTTGTTTCTGAAAAAGATCCAGGTTGTGTGATTTCTTAAATGGTCTATAACACACAATAATAACACTAACAAAAAATTGAAACTATCTCATATTCATAGAGTATTTTATAAGTTATAGTACCTTTTCACATATCTGCTTAAAAAAATCTAGGAGGCAGAGTAAAACAGTTGTTTTTATCCTGATCATTCAGATTAAAAACTCCAAGTCCTCAGGAAACATCAGAGAGAACCAATGTGTAGGTGTTCGTAGTAGCTATAAACTCATCTTACTGGTCATTTCTCCTGTGCCTGTATGCTTTGTTGTTTGTTTGTTTTTTCACTTCATCTGTCCCAGGATTTATATGGTGGTTATTGCTATTAACACTACAGAGCATATTGAGAAACTGAGACCCAGAGAAACAAGTACTTACCAGCGACCACACTGTCTACCACTGGCAGAGGTTTCCTTCAAGCCAAATGACCCATGATCTGCTCATTCTCCCTCTCTCTGAACCACTGAAGAGATCTCATCAGATCTCCTGAAATGAAAAAGAGGGATGCTGTGTTTAAGAACTGACTGGACTAGCCAATGAGAAGCTGGAGTTCTCTTTTCCCACTGAGCTAGTAATCAGTAGATTATAGCAAAAGAGAAGACAGCCATTCTGGCAAATTCCAGTGGGGCAACTGAATATTGGGGGACCAACGTAGCGTCCAGCCTGGGGATAAGTAATCTATTTAGGAGTGTGGTGCCTTGGGCTTAGTTTTCATCAGTGTCGTATTGCTTTCCAGTGTTAATGTCGGGGGCAGACTGTTCTAAGGAAACACTTTTGTTGGCTCACAGACGTCAGCAGGAACTTACAGGTCTCTGTGCCTGCTGTGCCCCTAATAGATGCTTCCAGAAAAGACAAGCCCCATGCTCGTCATTTAATTCCAGGAGCAAACAACATTCCAAAGCTCCCTCTGTATGTGGTTTGGTTATTTTTCCCATCCTGGGGTCCCAGGTGCCCCCTGGGTTGACTTGTGAGGCTGTAAACCTGGGGCAACTGATACTGGTACCTTCCTCTTGGTAGCAGAGGGAATGGTAGATCGGTCAACCTTCCTTCTTCCCTTATTTGTGTCTTGTCCTCACTTTTTTCTTTACCCTGAGGAATCACAGAAAGGAATAGGCTGTTCTCTGTTGACTTGACTCCATCTGTCCTGCTTTCGACTGTTGTCTGCTGGTAATACCAGGTTGGTTAAGCCTGAGAACAGGTCTGGAGCAGTGCTCAGAGCTCCACTCTGTTGCAGAGAAGGATAAAAGAGCACTCTGCATCTCACTTAGCACCTCAACTCACTATAGGCCTTGAAAACGAATTTTCCAACTTGTTGCTCATTGTTAATTCTTAGAGTTACTGAAACAGCAATAGTAATGAAAACAAGCAGTCACATACCACACCGTATCCACCAAAGACCAGAGTGACAAGATCAATCACTGGTTTAAGAACACATTGAGTCTTCAATGTTTAGATGCTCAAAATTAATTGCAAACTTAATTTTCAGGCCACTTGGCATTGCCACCATGAAGATAGTAGGACATGGTTCTAGTCTTCCAAACTTCCACTACAAGTAAAGACAAATGACACTCCAGTAAATGCTAGTTCTTGTTGATTAAAGTGCCAACGCATTATGTTGTTGTTCTCTCCTTAGCCAAACTCGACCTTTGGGCAAGTGTTCTGTGGCTCATTAGATAAGTTTGGAATCCTGTGCCTTGGCCTGTACCGCATGATGGATGATGAAGAGAACAATCCGGAACAGAAAAGGGGAGTATGTTATTTTGAAAGCGCTAACCACTCATCTAAGCATCAGAGCCAAAGCTGCCTTCTTCAGGGTGAAAGAAAAATGTCCAGAGCTCATGATCCCCAGTGGTAAAGGAGCATGTTAGGGGAAGGAGATAAGTGTCAGAATAAGGAAAAAGGGGTCTAAATGACATGAATGAAACTTAGTGATTAGAAAATAATTACTAGTTGCCGAGTAAGGAGAACGATGTCTCTGTAGTCAACAAAAATAGAAACAGACCCAGATTTAAATCAAGGTTCTTTTGTAACTTTGTGTAACTTTTTAAAGCTGAAAGCCACTATCCATCTTGGGAAAATGTACTTGTTTTCTACTAGGCTCATTGGGTAAGTATTTCTTGAGTGCTTTTTTTGGAGCCACTGTGCTTTATACATATAAATTATGGGAGTGATATGTTCACACTTCACTTTAAAGAAAGAAAAATCTGACAATAATAGAGGGAAATGTATGTGGCAGACAGAAGAGGAAAAGAGGGTAGTCAAGAGGCAGCAGAGTAATGGAGGGATGAACAAGATTCAGTAAAGAAGCAGCAATTAGAAAAAAATAAGACTGGAAGTAGCTTGACAGAACCTGTTCCTCCAGGAGTAGGGAAAGGAAACAGAAGTAGTAAAAGTGAAGTAGTCGTGAACGGAAAGACAACTTCTCTGTTCTTAGGAGAAAAGAGGGATAAGAATGGATGATCAGGAAATACAGCAACAGGTGAGGAGTATGTATAAGGGAATTTTAATCTAACACTAAGGATTTCTCAGCGAAGTACAGGCATATCATATCCGTTGTTGAAAGATGAAGAAAATCTGCTGGGAGCTGAGGAAGAGAAAAATTTGATCAACTGCTAAGAGGAATAGAATTAGAGGTCTTTTGTGGAATTTGAAAAGCAAGACTAGGCTGTGACATGAGAGGACCAAGAATTAGAAATCCCGACAAAATAAAGGGGAGATGTACTCAGAGCAAGGCCATTAGAAAGGAAGAATGATGGGATGTTGTGATCAGAGAGGGTGTTCTCACAGCATAGGATTTTAGAGGTGGGAATGTGACCAGAAAAGTAATTTTGAGATAAAGACTACTGAGTAGTAGAAATTAGGAATTTTTTTTAAAAAGTCTGAATGTTGGAGTTGTAAACTCATAGATGCTGCAAGCATGTAAGATGAAGGTGCCACTAAATTTTGAAAGAAAAACTGTCCCAAATGCCAAAAGTCTACATAACTCTGAATTTCTAGAGATAACTAAGGAGCATGAGGGAGGGTACTGTGGTTATAGATCATGAACCACATGAGTGGGGGACGGGGTGTTCCCAAGCAGCCTTCCTCTCCTTTCCTCTCTTTCCACCCCTTTTGCTTTCCCTCCTCCCGTTCTCTACCTAACTCCATCCCCGCCCCACAACACCTGGGGAAGAGCTGTGGTGCTGGTAATTGGGAGAGTATGCAGTGTGAGAGGACCCCTCAGGGAAGGAAGATATTTCTGTTTTAAAAGGAGTATGTGATTATAGTAGATCTTCTTTAGAAGATCAGAGAGGTGACAGGGCACTTGGGGACAAAAATAAAAGCAGGAAAATCATTCATTATATTGAGATGGACATTTAAGAGAGAAGAGGGGATCCTTTGGGGCAGCAGTGAAGAAATACAGGGTAAAAGTCATGGAAGCTCATCCTGCTTTGGTGTTCTGATGGGTTACTGGTGTCCTAGTTCATTCCTTATCTGTTGAGTGTTTGCTGTGCACCTGACATGGTTTGTTAAGACATCCAGCTTTCCTCAGAGTTTCCCGTGGAGGGCTAGGTTCTGGGTGCTCTTTAAAACACACTGCCATTCACAGTGTGTTTACCAGGCAAGAATTCAAATAGAACTTTGTTTTATTTATGTATTTGCTTTCCCTTTCCCTCACTGATGAGACCACATTTTCTGTGAAAGTTGGTGGTGTGAACATCAGATGAGGCTTAATCCAGGATGGGAATAGCTGGCGAGTGCATGTCATCCAACTTTGACAAAGCTGGTTAAGTGCTCAGTATTGTGCCAATGAATTCAAGTGTGTAGTGGATATTAGTAGAGTAAGGCAGAGTCACCTGCAGTCAGAGAGGCAGCTAGAAAGCAGCCCAAAGTACAGAAAATGATCAGAAAAGCAATGCCCGTACAAGGGGGATCCCACGCTGCGATCCAAGTCCATTGCCTTCAGAGGCAGGGATGACAAAGTCTTCAATTCCTGGTCTAGGATCTCTCCTATTTAACAGAAATTAATGAAGCAGAGTAACCCAAGAACATCTCTTTTCCTCCCCAGTAAATGACTTCCCTAATTTATACCATTACCTGTTAACTCTGCTGTCCCAGCTACAGAGACTTACAGCTCATATGTGACTTTTCTTACAGGTTTGTGATTACTCGGCCAGTCAATGAGTTTAAACTGCTGCCCTCGGATCTTGTATTTTGTGCCATTCCTTTTAGCACTTTTTACAAAAAGGAGAGTGATTCATCTGGAGGCCCATATGAAGTTATAAATATAGAGTCGGTGACAACAGAGCCATGTGCCAAGACTGTCGCAACTGAGAGAGTTAGTTTCACTGCAGTACAACCATTGAAACAGGCAACACCGTCTTTGGAGTCTCCAACTATCCCTCTTAATATCAGGTCACTGACAACAGAGCCAGGTGGCAAGCCTGTCACATCTGAAGCACTTAGTTTTACTACAGTGCACTCATTGAGCCAAACAGAATCATCTTTGGAGCTCGTGCCATCTTTGGAGCCTCGAACTATCTCTGTCAGTGATTCTAAGCAAATAGTATTAACTCAAGGTAGTAAACTGGAAATGTCTTCATCTTTATCTCAGACACAGGCAGATGAAAATGTGCACAAATGGCATAGTAAATGGAGAGAATGAAATGTAAAACATGAAGGAAAGCACAGAGGAGAATGTCTCTCTATACCCAAAGTCAAACTTTTCATACTCTTACAAACTCTTAGCTCACTACTTAAAAGGCATCTCCAGAGACAGTGACTTGAAGTAGGAAAATACAATTGAGAGCATGCCGTTTTTGTGCCCGTTGCTTAGTGGTTGACCAGCAAGACCATACTGTTTGGAAAGAGACACAAGTCTGAGCTAATGTCACTGGATCTGGTACGATAAATAAAGAAATATATGTATGCTAAATGCCTCTCTAAAGAGTTTACTTCTCTGCGTCCCTTGAGCAGAAAGCATGTTAATTTGAACAGTGTAAGGAAGTTCTTTAGTACTTGTTGACTTCCTCTGGTGAAAGAATGTAAGTAACAAAAAAATGAGAAGGATTTGAGTGCAAGAGACAAGAAAAAGAACCTCCAAACCAGAATCTTACATTCCTTTCTCCCTTCTCTCCTCTTCCCTCTCTTCCCTGCTCATTTTAATTATAGCTTTTCTTTCTTCATCTCTTTCAATAGGAGGTGAGTAAGACCAGTTAGGGAGATGCTGATTTGAATTGGAAACCAGTTTGTGTATAACTAAGACCAAGGGACGAAGCAATCTGCCTGGCAGGAGAATGAATGTTAGATGCCTGATTGAAATCAGATAAGCTAGAATATATAACCTTCCAAATTTTCAAATTCAAGAATAAAAATATCATCATGTAAAAGGTATAAGACATTTCTCCATGTTCCAAAATGAACCAGTTCACTCCTTATAAAGTCCTCTTCAGGTGAGTCATTTCACTAAGGCAATACTCTGTTAACGCAGTAAACACAAGTTCGGCACACTCAGCAGTGTACTGCCAGCTGTGGTCTTATGATGAATATTGTAAATAAAGCCTTCTTATCTTAAAGGTATAATACAGGTAGGAGGAAAGAGAAACAACTATATTTCTCATAAATTGTTTTACGTAATGATATCCTGGACATTTTAACCATAAATTTCTGATTTGGTATTACTACCTTCATTTTACGAACTATGTCAGAAATAGAGTTTCCAGAGGAAAGGATACCCAGTTACATTTGAATTTTACATGGACAACAAGTAAAATTTTAGTAGGAGTATGTCTAAATTTTTATACTTAGTAAGATATCAAATCAACATTTAAACCTGGTTTATTTGACTTTAGCAGTTATAGACACTATGCCTCTAAGCACACAAATAAAAGAAAGAAATCAAAACTAAAAGAAAAATCAAAACAAAAACAAAAAACTTACAGTAAATAAAATCTTGCATTCATTAAGCTTTGGTTGTAACAAATTCAACTCTGTGAGAAAAAGAGTAATGATAAGGAAAGTCGTCAGAGACCAAGCAAATCCCTTTTTTTTATTTTTAAACTTATGTATCTGTCATGCTTCTCTTTTTACAGAATGATTATTTTAATATATACATGACAAAAAATGTATTTTCCCACAATTCCAAATTATAAGTAGGCAAATATATAGGCATATCAATTACTTAAGTAGCTGTTTCTGAATCTCAAATCTCAATTTCTAGAAGAAACTCTGCAGTGAACCCAGCATTGTTCACTCCATTCCAGCCATCAATTACTGAGGAGCAGGAACCTCTAAATGGTAACCATCCTCAGGGAAGAAAGGATGGTTTCATGGTGAAGGAAGACCCACCACCAAATATCCATGTAAAGACAGTATCATCCCTCTCCCCACTCATTGAGGTACTAATCTAAATGCATAAAATAATGTGCATATAACAGATTTACTAGAAGCAAAATATTCCTGAGAAAGAAATTATGAGTAAGTTTTATGGATATTGAAAACCCGTAAACCCACAGCTGTACATATATTGACCAATTTGTTTAATATCTCAACCTCAGTTCTCTAGAGTGAAAGTTAATCCCATAAATGACCTCATTTCAAACAGAGCAGAGAAATTTAATTTTTAAAAAATGGTTTATTTTTCAGTATTTTCAGAAATAGGGCTAAAGAATTCTTGAGGTATTTGCAGCAGTGTGTTAGCATTCACATTGTCAGTTTTGACAAGTAGAATTGACAGAACAGAAATTCCGTGATTTTATAATTCCAGAACTGAACCTTTTGCCTATAGATGTCGACATTGTAATATGTCATAACACTAGATCCTTTGTTAATATAGTAGACATTTAATTCATAATAAATGTTTAATTTTTATTAATAGGATAACAGTTAAGAAAAGAGAAAACATGCAAGGAACTTAATCACTACCAAACAATATGTGGGTCACCCACTAGTTTTAAAAATTTTTCAGTATCTGATCCTTTTGTAATATGGATGAAAGCTTCTTCCTCGGAAAAATAATAATACATGGATATAGCTCACAAAATTCATTAGGTATGTAGGAGGGGTGTTACAGATCACTCATTTATCCATCATGCCCCACCCCACCCCCAAATCTCTCTTATAAATCTTCTATAACCAGTGGAGTAGTCATCAGAAAGAATGTAGGGCAAGGTAGTCAAGAGATTTCAGTATTTGTTTTGAATATCCCATTAGACATTTGTGATCATGGGAGAATAGCTGAACCTTTCTCAGATACTTTCCAAACTCATTTTATTTTTTGTAAAAGCAGAAAGTTGAGCAAGGTTTTGAATGTGACTCGCATCTTCATTCATTGAGTCCACATTTATTCACTGTCTAGTGCATATCTGGGACTGTGCTAGACACCGAGGACAGAGCAACTGCCAAAACAAAGTTACCTTCCCTGTAGAGAGTATGCACCCAATTTGGAGAAGGCAGAAAAAACATGAACAAATAGACTGATAAGATCATGACTTCAGTATTGTATCAAAGCCTGTGAAGAAAATAAAAATGTTGATGTGATAGAAAATTTGTTAGCCAGGGACCATTGAAGGGTGGAAAGATTCCTATCCAAAAAGTTTTAGAAAAGGGAACGTGGCCTGGTCAAGAAAAGAAAGCAAGTCAATGTGTCTAGAGAATAGTGAATAAGCCAGAGTTAGATGAGATGAAATTGGAAAAGCAGGCAGGTCTTAATTAAGAAAGTTTCTGGATGCCATGAGAAACAGATTCCATTTTGTTCTACTTGCAATAAAAAGCTCTAACAATTTGAAATGATGGGATGATATGTTGTCATTTATATTTTCAAAGATTACTCTGGCACGGTTTCAGTGAAACATCTAGTTGAACTCAAATGGATTTTCTTCCTGCTTTAAACATAACTCAGATACTTGGTAAATTATAACAAAAAAACATTTTAAATATATAGCAATTCTCAAAAGAAATGGAAACTTCCAGCCAGAAGCAAAAGGGAGGCCATAGAGAAGGTGTCTGTGAGAGAGTACTCATGTATAGGATTATTTAGTCAGCATGTGGGATTATAATCCTATATGAAGCCAGGAGGTGGAGATGAGAACTGAGGCTCTATTCAACCATCGCTTGGGAAGGACCAGCCCATCTGTGCATCAGGCACTAAATAGACTCCTCTTACTTGACCAAGAAACAAGAAAATGTATTTTTACTTAGGTTTCTGGGTATAAAAATCACTAATCATGAGAAGTTGAAACCCCAAACTCGTGAGTATCCAAATTTATACCCTGTGTTGCAGGAATTTAAAACTGAGAAAAATGACAGGAAAAAAATCCAGTTCCAAGCCAGCAGCACCTTTGGGGTAACTGGTAGAAATAAATAGTACTTGGCAGGAAATCATTCTAAAAGTCAGGATACCCTCTAGGATGGAAAAAGAGTAAATACAAAACTTTTTTCTAAACTGACAATAAGCCTGTTATAAACAATTAAAAGTGAAATGAGGAAATTATCCCCATAAGTTAATACATCAGACAAAGAGTTAACATGAACCCAAACTTTACATATTAAAACAAAAGACCCAAAAATATGATTAGAAGTTGTGATGAAATTGAGCCAACTGCTCAATTTAGAATTAAAGAAATAATAGTACACTAACATATATCTAAAGATACTGTGCTCTGGATATCTCTCAATGTGTTTATCTGGGGCCAGGAAGACAAAACACAAGTCCAGAATCTACTCATAGCTAAACATTTCTTATTTTGAGAAAAAGCAAAAATGTCCTCAAAAGATGGATTGTTCAGGTAGCATACAGAAATGCTGGAATCGCATTTGAAAAGAATTGAGGAACAGACCAAATAGAGTATGAAGCAGAAGTTGGAGGGGCATATGGAACCATCTCTTTTAAGATTTGCTTTTCAAAATGTGGTTCCCAAACCAGCAGTATTTACATTAACAGACCATTGAATCTGAATCTGCTTTTAACAAGATCCATGTGTGATTCATACATTAAAGCTTGAAAAGCTTTTATGTATATATATATATATATATATATATATCCTTCAAATGAGTATGTATATGTAGATTACATATATGTAATAAATATACACATGAATATATAGTGGCTTCTGGAAAATGGAACGGTCTGGAGTTTGGTTTTAATAGAAACTATCTCCTTCAACTTTAAGCTATTTGGCATGTTAACTTCTATTTAAGACCAATAGTACATTCCAAACACTTCTATAATTATAAAGTTCCCACACTGAGTACCTTCAAACTGTAAAGGAGTGCGGGGAGGTCGGATTTCAGTGAAGGTGGTGTGTTTTTTCCTAGATGAACAATAACCTACAGACTTTCCAGGACAAAGAAACAAGGAAAGTCAACCTCTGAGAGTCATCTTCCTTCAGCGGCTGGATTTGCATGCTGAAGGAGTTCTGGAAAGTGAGAAGGAGGGGAGGCAGGGAGAGGAATGTGGGCTGTGAGGTTGGGAGGGAGAGAGGGAGAAAGGCCTTAACACTAATTAGTTTTGAAGGGATACAGGAGGAGTCCAGCCACTGCTGCAGAGAAGAAAGGAGGCTGGCAGCTGATGCTAAGTTCAGACTAAACTAACTGCAAGTCCCCTGGGGACCGCACAAGGTAAACCTGATCGTCTCTGTCATTTACAATCATTATCAGGCAGGCTGCTTCTGTGACTTTACTGGGGAGCCAATTAACAGATCCCTGAAGCTAGGGGGAAATGTCCCAGCCCTCCTCATGTTTTTGAAAAGGAAAAAGAAGGCACACATAAGCTGCTGCCTTCCCCGCTGTTGTCTCTCGTAGGCTGGAAAGCCAGGGAATACCATAGAAGGCAGTGACTCTCAGGTCAGGTGAATGGCTGAAGTCAGCCTTTTCTCCGCCTGAATTGACTCTTCTCTAGCAATGGAAACTAGCCTCCGGATAGCCCAGAATGACTTGTTTCTTTCTCTTCTGAGAGATGGAAAAGCTGATGATCTGTCTCTCTTTCTTGCCTTCAATAAAATATCTTTGAAGCATTTCATCTTGGAAGGAAGCAAGGAAAGACTAGCTAATGCACTAAGAAAAAGGTAGTTTTTTGGGTCTCTCTTCACTCTTCAAGTTACTACTGAACTCTGCACTTTTATGCTGACACCATCCTGTCTCTTGCCTTCTTGCCTCAGTTAAACTTTTTAACTCATCATCTACCATCACAACTTTATGTCCACTTCTCTAATTCATGACTTAAGCTGTCCCAACTCGGCTATCAGCCCATTATTCTACTAAAAGTATTCTTTCTAAATCACTAATTTGCATTAGTGATTGGCAGGGTATTTAGTACTAGCCTGACTGGAAGCCTCAACAGGATTCAGTGCAGTTGATGTCCTCCATCTTGAAATATTGTCTCCCCTTGATTTCCATGATGCAATCATCTTCTAGTATTCCTTTTACTTTTCTTTATTGACAGAAAGGTGTAGGAAAGAATGAAGGCAAGTAGGCAGGCAGGCAGGCGGGAGAGAGGAGAAAGAAGCATTTAATTTTATCGTATTTAGTTGTTTACAATGGTTGCCTACCCCTGGACCCAGGACTCAAAACCAGGGGTAATGTGGCTTGGGTTCCTTTGGGGGCAACTGACCTAACCACTACTCCACCATGGCCAACCTTTTTACTTTTCTGATTATAATCTCCTGTTATCTTCAGCTCTTCTTTTATACAATGCAGTGTTAACATTCCTTAAAGCTTCTTTTGTGACTCTCAAGGATTACTAAGTGATCTGGATAAATGAGGAAAACTAGAGAGCATATAGCCCAATACAAAAGGTGGCCAACTACTCCCCTCCAGCTATTATTTCCATATAAGAATGTGGGCCCAGTTTTGCCAGATTTCTGTTTTTCATTTTTAAGAGAACTTGAAATTCTGATTTATATATTATGCTTTTTAATTTTTTTGTTTATAACTGTGATATAGAAGATCAACCCTTATTCCAAGAAAATAAATTAAACTGGATAATGTTTTTTGTAATATCTGTTTGAAATATCATAGAGAAACACAGTAAAAAATTGAAAGACTGAGATCCAAGACAAAAGAAAAACATTGAAGTGAGCTCACCATTCTTTGGTATTTTTCCTTCAAAAACATTTGCCACTTAATAAGTGATACTAACCAAGTTCATGTTGAATTTTAAGGCTAAGAGCATTCAATAGTCTCATAAGACTGGGAATATTAATAAAATCAATTAACCTCTATCAAGATTATTAAGAAAAAATACATATTAAGAGCATTATTTTTATAAAAGTTATAAATGGACCTAGTAAGGTTTTAAAAATGAAAAGTCTTTTAAGAGCTTACATATTAAAGATATACTAACATCAGTTTATAATAAATTAAGCATATTAAAGTGGGAAAATTCCCTGAAAAGTACAAGTTATCCAAAATGTCACGAGAATAAAATATCTGGAGTTTTTCTACATGAGTCAGGGTCAGTCAGGAATTAGAAATCTGACCGTTAATGCAAATCAAACAGTAATAAGATATCACTTATGCCTGAAAGACTGACTATTATCCCAAAGTGTGGAAACAACAAATGTTAGCGAGGATGTGGAGGAAAGGAAACACTGTCACACTGTTCGTGGGAGTGCAAAATAGTCCAACCATTATGGAAAGCAGTGTGGAGATTCCTCAAAATGTTGAAGATGGAAATCCCCTATGATCCTGCTATCACACTTCTGGGTGTTAACCCAAAAGATACAAAAACATTAATTCACAGAGATGTATGCACCCCCGTGTTTAGTACATCCCTGTTTACAATAGCTAAGAACTGGAAATTACTAAGTGCCCATCATCTAATGAATGGATAAAGAAGATGTAAAAGTACACAATGGAATGCTACGTAGCCCTTAAGAGAGATGAAATACTGTCATTTGACTCAACATGGATGGATCATGAGGAGATTATGCTAAGAGAAACAAGTCAAAATAAATAGATACCAGATGTTTTCACTCATGGGTGGAAGAGAATAGACAAAACAAAGGAACGGATGGAAAAAAAAACAAAACAAAAACAAACCTTGAATACTTGCAATAGAACTGATGTTATAATAGGGAATGGGATGGGGTTTGCTTGGGGGCTCGTGGCAAGTGGTGGTGGAGCCCACTGGACAATGGTGAAAAACACTTGATTATTTGGTGGAGGGCAGAGTATATTGGCTTATATCTGAGGAATGGGAAAACTGCACATATGGGGAACATATACGTATGCGTTTATTTTAATATGTAGAATAAAAATTGCTGCAAATAAAAAATAAAATAAAAAGAAGAAAAAAGGAAATCTCGCTGTTAATTTAGAGAATTTAATATAATTATAAACTAATAATAGGATTACATGTTAAGAGAGATACAGAGAAGTATAAGAATAGAAGAACAGCAAATTTAGGAGGCACATTTTATATTTTAGGGCTGAGGGAAAAGACTTGAGATGCCCCCAAGTCTGAGATGTAGATATCACTGTTTATTGCTAAGGTTCATTTTGCTGAGGTGTAAAAAGTTAATTCTTCCTATGCATGAACATGATCTATCTTTTTATTTTTTCTTGTCCTTTTCAATTTCTTTACAATTTTCAGTTGTTTTTGATGCTATCATAAATGGGATCATTTATTTATCTTTCAGATGGTTGGTATACAGAAATGCAACTTCATTTTTGATAGTGGCCATCCTAACAGTTGTGGAGTTGTAAAGTGATAACTCATTGTCACTTTTATTTGCAATTCCCCGATGATAAATGATACTGAGCATGTCATCAATGTCTTGTATTTTTCATCTTTGGTTACAGCTTCGTTAGATTAATTTCTAAATATTTATTGTTTTTTAAGGAATATTACATCATAGCATTATATAGATTTAAGATGTACATCATTATAAAGTAAATAGTTCAATTATATCCTTCACCATTTAATGAATTCCTTTTATCCAATTTCCTCACGCTCCTCCCCCTTTCTTTCCAGTAACCACTAATTTGACTCTCTGGACCAATAGTCTATTTTTGTTTGATTTGGTTCATTTGTTTCTTTGGTTTCTCTATAGACCATGAGTGAGTGAATTCATACGATGTCTGTTTTTCTCCTTCTGGCTTATCTTACTAAGTATAATACCTTCTAGGTTTAACCATGTTGTTACAAATAGTAGGATTTCATCTTTTTAATAGAAATTAAATAGTTTTAATAGTTGAATAGCATTCCATTGTGTATACAGACCACATCTTCCTTATGCAGTCATTCCTTTATGGGCATTTAGGTTGTTCTGGGCTATTTTAAATAGTGCTGCAATAAACATAGGGGATGTGTGTGTGTGTGTGTGTGTGTATCTGTGAATTAGTGTTTTTATATTTGGGAGGTTAAATACTCAGGAGTGGTCACATGTAATTTCTATTTTCAGTTTTATGAGGAATCTCCATATTGCTTTGAGGCTATTGAAAATATGAAACTGTTTTATTAGTTTCCTTTTCAGATTGTTCTTTGTTGGTAAATAGAAATGTAACTGACTTTTGCATATTTAGTTTGTATCCTAAAATTTTACTGATTTTATTTATTCTAACATATTTTTCTATAATTATGATTGTGTCATCTACAAAGAAACTTTCATTCTTCCTTTTCAGTCAGGATGCTTTTTCTTTCCTTTACTTACCAGTTACTGTAGTTAGAGTTTTCTGTACTATGTTGACTAGAAGTGGTGACAGTCGGCAACCTGTCTTTACTTAACCTTAAAGGACATTTTTTCATCTTTTTCTGATTAAATATGTTAGCTGTGGGTTTTTATATATAGTTTTTATTGTAGTGAGGTCATTTCCTTCTATTCCTAGAGATATTTTTAGAGTTTTTATCAAAAGTGATATTGAATTTTGTCAAGTGCTTTCTCTGTCTCCTTTGAAATGATCGTGTGCTTTTTATCCTTTATTGTTTAATAAGGCATATCACTTTAATGATTTTATGTTTGTTTTGTTATTATGACCTTCCTTGCATCCAAGTTGTTAATGTGTTTTTGAGTTTTATTTTATAATTTGTTGAAGATTTTTGCATCCATGTTAATGAGGGATATTGGCCTGAGATTTCTTTTCTAGTAGCATATTTGTCTGACTTTGGTATTAAGATAAAACTGGCCTCATAAAATAAGTTTGAAAGTATTCTGTTTTATTCAATACTTTGGAATAGATTGATAAATAATTGTTTGAAGTCTTCTTTTACCCTTCAAGTCATCTGGTCCTAGGATTTTCTTTGATGGGAGGTTTTTGGTTACTTATTCAGTCTCTCCATCAGTCCTATTTAAATTTTCCATGTCTTCATGTTTCAATCTTAGCAAGTTGTATGTTTCTAGGAATTTATCCAATTCTTCTGTTATCTATATATCATCTTGCATATCAAATTGTTCTTCTGCAGTAATATTCCTTGATCCAGATGTACAACTAAAGAAATCATTTTAGCAAGTATATTATAATAAATTCACAGTTTTCATCTCTGTAAATATTTGTCTCTTTCCCAATATGAAAAAAGTATTAAAAATAAGTCTTTTTTCATAGTTATTTTCTCTCAAGACTTTGAAGTTAAAGAATCAAAGAGATTGGACATATTGTTTATGTCTTGATACATACATCCACATATGTATATATATATATATATATATATAATACACATACATATCAATATATATCCTCTGATATGTCCTAGATTGATTTGACTCCACGGCGACTTAAATGGAGTTGATATTAGGAAAGTAAATTATTGCCTTTACAGCCAGAAAAAGGCTAAACTCATACGTCGTCTTACATCTGGTTATCTTCCACTAGAGCAAGAGCTGTTTCATTATTTTGAATGGCAAGAACCAATCGCTTTAGTAGTTTAGTAATTCTTTCGTGTGATCGATTAAATTTTAACATGTTTTTTGCCTGTCTTTAGTCCTTAAATCTGCTATTAGTAAAACACCTACAAACACAAACATCCAATGACTCAGTCAGGTAGTGAGATGTGGAATTAAACCAGCACACTGTTGAATTAATAATTAAAATCTGCTTCTGCCTGAGAACTCTGCTGAAAGTAGGAATAGAATGCCCTGATACTTCAGAGACACAATACCTGCTATTGAGCACCTAAACGTAGTCTCTATTCTAATAAAAGAAAAAGCAGACACCATGTTAACTGACTGAATTTCTGTTGTCCTAGATGCTAGTAGGGCCTTGATATACTTTGATAGTAAATCTATAAAATACATACTCAATAAGCTCTAAGCATTTGCTAAAGGGACCAGAGACTGGATCTGCAGCAGCAGACGTTCTGACTCTTTTGGAACCTGTGTTGTTAGAGATGCAATTTAGAAGTTTCCTTTAATAGATAGTCACAAAGTAACTCACATAAAAATGGACTTGTCTCTTTACATTTTTCTTAGTGAATTGACTGCTCTTGGCATTTTATTTTTAAATTATTTTCCAAGGAAAGGCTTAGGCAGGAATGATGGTGACCAGGCAGACAGGCAGGAAGAGAGAAGAGGAATAATCACTTTATTTATTTGTATTCAGTTGTTTATCTTGGCTGTTGCCCCTGTCTCAGAACACACACCTGGGTCCTTGGGATGTGTGTAAATGGCATCGGCAGGCGGGCTGTTGAAAGCCCTGCTCTACTAGGATTTGCCTCTACTGGAATTTTTAAATCATAGACCTAAGCAGAAGTATTATCTCTTATATATTTTTTGTGTTTGCAATATAAAAATCAGATTGGATGCTGTCTGTAGAAAGGAAACAGAAACCTTGATCAGCAACCACCCCTGATGATCTGTGGTTTTATCGTTGTTGAATTCTGACTTATTCTAGAATAATAATAATGATAGCTGAGTCATAGTATTGACATGGTAGAAAGAGACTTAGGGTTACTTAATGTAGTGACTATTTGCCAACCAGCATGGAAGTATTGCAATAAGATAGGCATGCCTTATGTAATTGTGCTTTGTCTTATTACACTTCACAAATACTACATTTTTTTAATTGAAGATTTATGACAACCCTGTATTGAGAATGTCGGTGACATTTTCAAATACCTTGTGCTCACTTCCTGTCTCTGCATCACATTTTGGTAATTCTGAAACCTTTAAGACTTTTTAATTATGTTGTTGTTATTTTCATTATATCTGCGATGGTGATCTATAATCAGTGCTCTTTGATGTTAATATGAAATAGTTTTGTGTACCACAAAATATACAAGATCTTAAAGTTAATTGCTAAATGTTTATGTTCTGAATGTTCCATCTCCCAGTCATTCCCTCATTTTTCTCCCTCTCCTTGGACCTCCTTACTCCCTAAGACACAGCAATATTGAAATTAGGTCAATCAGTCCTAAAGGGCCTCAAAGTATTCAAGTGAAACAAAGAGTTGTATGTTCCACAGTTTAAATAGAAAACTAGAAATTATTAAGCTTAATGAGTCAGATATATTGAAAGTCAAGATAGTCAAAAACTAGATCTCTTGCACCAAATAGTTAACTGTGAATTCAAAGGGAAAGTTCTTGAAGGAAATTAAAAGTGCTACTCCAGTGAACACATAAATAATAAGAAAATGAAATGCCCTTACGCTGGTATGGAGAAAGCTTGACTTGTCTGAAATGAAGATCAAATCGGCCACAATATTCCCTTAAGCCAGAGCCTAATCCAAGGTCCTAACACTCTTGAATTTTCTGAAAACTGAGAAAAGTGAAGAAGATGCAGGGGGCAAGTTTGAAGCAGGCACAATTGGTTCTTGAGACTTAAGGAAAGAAGCAATCTCCAGAAAATGACAAGCGCTGGTGTAGAAACCACAGCAAGTTGTGCAGAAGATGCAGCTGAAATAATTGATGGAAAGGTGGTTATACAACAAACAAACAGATTTTCAATGTAGATAAACAGCCTCATATAAGAAGAAGATGCCTTACAGGACTTTGAGAATTAAAGCGAAGATAATGCCTAGCTTCAAAGTTTCAAGGATAGATGACTCTCTTAGGGGATAATATAGCTGGTGACTTTAAATTGAATCCAGTGCTCATTACCCATTCCAAAAATGCATTCTAAGGTTCTTAATAATTATGCTAAATATACTCTGACTATATAAATGGAATAAAGACTGGATGACAGCCCATCTGTTCATACCATGATTTATTGACTATTTTAAACCACTGTTAATTCTTGATGCTCAGAAAAAGACAACATTACTTTTAAAATATTTCTGCTCATTGACATTGCATCTGATTACTCAAGATCTCTGATGGAGATGTACAGGAGAAAAATGTTGTTTTCATGCCTGCTAACACAGCACCCATTCTGAAACC
Source organism: Solenodon paradoxus (assembly GCA_004363575.1). Taxonomy (NCBI): domain Eukaryota; kingdom Metazoa; phylum Chordata; class Mammalia; order Eulipotyphla; family Solenodontidae; genus Solenodon; species Solenodon paradoxus. The sequence continues at coordinate 93,168 of RJWH01003696.1, read as the reverse complement.
CATGGATCAGGAGTAATTTTTTTTTTTTTTTTTTTAAGGAAAGGTGAAGGTAGAATGAAGGCAAGCAGAGACAGGCAGGCAGGAAGAGAGAGGAGAAAGATCTTTGTTTTATTTAGTTGTTCTTCTTGGTTGTTCCCTTTGGCCCCAATGGTGAACCCAGGAACTTGGGATATATGTGGGCTGAGTCCAACCACTAATCACCAGGATGTGCCAAGGAGTAGTTTTTAATTTCAAGTCTTATTATTTAAGAAATATGTTTCGCAAGGATGTAGGTGCCAGAGATGGTGGTTCTTTAAAGGACAGGAGTAAAGTAAATTGACAATATTCTGGAAAGGATTCACCATTCTAGATGCCATTAAGAATTTTTATCTTCGGAGGAGGTCAGTCAACACATGAACATTAACAGGAGTTTGGAAGAAGTTTATTCCAGCCCTTATGAATGATATTGAAAGGTTCAAGACTTCAGTAGAGGAAGTAACTACAGAAGTAATATAAATAGCAAGAAAACTAAAATTGGAAGTAGCTCCTGAGATGTGACTGAATTGCAATCAGGACACAATTTGAATGGATAAGGAGTTGCTTCTTGTAAATGTGCAGAGAAAGTGGCTAATTGGGATGGAATCTAATCCTGGTGAAGACCTTGAAATGACAACAAAGGATCTAGAATATTATGCACAGTTATTTGATAAAGAAGTATGAGGACTTAAGAAGACTGGCTCCAATTTTGAAAGCAGTTCTACTGTGGTTAAAATGCTATCAAATTGCATTGAATGCTATAGAGAAATCTTTCATGAAATGAAAAGTAAATTGTTATGGCAAGTTCCATGGTTGTCTTACTCTAAGAAATCGTCACAGCCACCCCAGCCTATAGCAAACATCACCTGATCTGTCAGCAGTCATCAAAACTGAATCAAGAGACTGCCAGTAAGAAAGATCACAACTCACAGAAAACTCAGATGATGTTAGCATTTTTAGCAATAAAGTATTTAATTGAAGTGTGCACATGTTTAGACTATTACATATTTAATAGACTACAGTATAGTGTTAGCAAAGCTTTTATATACCATGGGAAACAAAAATTGTATAATTCACTTTACTGAGATATTTGTTTTATTGTGGTGGTCTGGAATCAAATTCTCAATATTTCCAAAGTGTGCCTGTATCTCATCTGATATAGCCTTTAAGTGCATACCAGCCACATACCAACTCTGTTCCTAAGAATTCTAAGATGATGACCACTCATTTAGAGTAAAACTTGTCATTCTATTAGAGGCCAGACTAGTTCTCATCAGAGGTTTTTCTAGAAATTTATACTGCTTTCTAGATGTGACAGGTAATATTTATTTGATCATATGCCTGAGATTATTTGGGAAGTCCTTATGATACTACTTTTCCAATCAAAGTACTGACTTTTTCTTCAACCCTTATGCTTCGACTGATGCTAGTTGTTTCTTGTATAAGATAATTCCATACAAACAATTTTTCTCAGGGTCACCAGTGACCTTCCTGTGTGTTATTCAGTAAAGGGGCTAATTTCTGTTCTCATTTCACTTGATCTCCCAGCAGCAATTTACATGGATTACCATGTTCTTCTGAAAACTCAGTCTTCACTTCACTATCATGATAGCTCACTTTCTTGGTTTTCTTCCTTTCCCAGTGGTCACTCCTTTCCAGGCATATTGAAGAGACCCTATAATCTACTTCTTTTTTCAAACATTTTTAGTATTTTATTGCAATAACTTTGTTTTAGAAATTAAAACATACTCCTATGTGTAGGGTACCTATATGTGCAGTTTTTCCATTACTCAGATACATATCAACACACCCTGCCCTCCACCAAATCACCAAGTGTTCTTCATCATTGTCCAGTGGGCTCTACCACCACTCCCTGACCACCCCCTCATCCCATTGCCTATTGGTAAGCTCAGTTCTACTGCATGTGTACAGGATTGGTTTTGTTTCTTCTGTTCCTTTGTTTTGTCTATCCATATTCTACATATGAGTGAGAATCTCTGGTATCTATCTTTCTTCTTTTGACTTGTTTCACTTAACATAATTCCCTCTAGATCCATCCATGTTGATTCAAATGACAGAATTTCATCTCTTCTAAGGGCTGTGTAGCATTCCACTGTGTATCTGTATCACATCTTCTTTATCCATTCATCTGATTTTGAGCACTTAGCTGCTGTGGATAGGGCTGCAGTAAACATGGGGGTGCATAATCTCTGAATGAGTGTTTTTGTATCTTTTGGGTAAATATCCAAAAGTATGATGGTGGGATCATATGGAATTTCCATTGTCAACTTTTTGAGGAATCTTCATACTGTTTCCCATAGGGATTTTACAACTTGCACTCCCACCAACAGTGTAAAAATGTTCCCTTTCCTCCACAACCTCACCATAATAAACTCCTCAGTGCTGGAGTGTTTCAAAGCTCAGACTTTGGCAACTTCATCTTCTCTGTTCAAATCCTTAATTAACTATCTTCTATTGCTGGTGACTTAGAAATTCATGTTTTCACATTTCTCCCAAGTTCCGTGTGTTTATGAGCTTCAACACCAGGATGTCTGATCATATTGGAAACAGTACAGCCAAGAGAACTACTGACTTCCCCATCTGTTGGTCCAATTTTCTTCTCCTTGGTTATACTGTATCTTCAGTTAGCTCTACTCACATATACCCAATTCCTCAGGCCAAAGAAGGAAGATTCTATTCTTCCTGCCAAGTCAATAATCCATCCATTATCTCACTTCTACTTCCAACACATCTTGGTTCTTTTGACTCACTGTCTCTCTGTTGCTACCTGCCAGTTCACTCTAGATAATCACTTCACAACTGAACAATTTTCTTGACTTCCTAAGAGATGTTATATTAAGTTCTAGGTAAATTTGGTTTAAGTAAGTTTTTAGAAAGATTAATTGCCCAATTTCACTACTGTATTCTCAACACTTACAAGAGTACTTCACACATTTTAAGTGCTGGATTAATGTCAAATGAACAAATAAATAATAAACATGAGATTTCATACTAGTGGAATGATTTTTATAGTTTTACAAATTTCACTAAATTCATACATGAATGTATAATTCTTTGTCAGTGCATGTATCCTGAGGTTTGTTGCCAATGAAGAGAAAAGAAATACTGAGTACTAGCAGCTCATTATTTTATTGCTATCAGTGATACTCTGTGTTTGGGCATCTTTATGCATGGGTTCTGATCTCAGACTTTAAAGAAATCTCCCTAGCCTGCTGCCAAGAAGCTAGTCCTACAGGAATCCTGAAAAGATAGCCCCTTTGAAAATATTTTTAAAGTGTGTCCTTTCTTTATCCATTCATTTAAAGTAGACTGGTAAAAAGTTTGACAGTTATGGAATCTTCCACTTTGTCTTTCCAATATTTTCCAAATGCTCTCTGCACTGCATTCTCATTTTATCCTTGCATTTTAATAACTTCATAACAAATAACCTAATAAACACTTATTAGGAAAATATTGTCTTCTTTTCAGAGAGAAGGAAAGTCTGATCATCCGACACATGAATGATGCAAGGTGAATAAAAGAAATTTGTTTTAGAGGCAGAGAGGGATGGGTTTCATATCTTACTCTGTTAATTTGTTGGGCATAATTTTGGAGACATAACCTACCTTCTCCAAATATAATTTTCCTGGCCCAAGAAGGGTCATAATAATGCCCCCCATAAAGGTACTTGTACAGTATAAGGCATATTCTGTCTGGGATGGTGCACACAGACAAAATAATCTCCATGCCTGGAGCTCCTTGAATTTTGAAAGCTACTTTGTTCTGGATTGTCCCTCCAAGGGCTTTATTTGTTACCATCAATCAACTGTTACTAATTACTATTGCTAGCACCCAGTGACTGGGCCTGCCTCTTCATAAGATTCAGGCAATATAAGGACACTGAGAAATGGGGGAATCCTGAGACAGTGTAAAAAAATCTCACTTGTTAAATTAAATGTAGCTACCGAAGCAGTCAGACTGGAGATAATCAATGAACATTGCAGAATGAACTAAGAGATAAAGATGGATGTTTTTTCTTCATCGTTTACCTACTAGATAAATCTGACCACATTTTTTATTAGTTTGATGGACTTTCCAGGTAAGAAACTGATTTGTCAGTGATTAGGAGGGACCAGAAAGCAAGGAGGGATGGGGGTTATGGGGGTTGAGTTGTGAGTTAAAAGAGAGCAGAGATTTGCTTCTGAAGAGAAAACTCTTACTGGGTCAAGGTTGATTTTGCACATTTCTGTTATCAGGAAGCCGAGAAGGAATCACATTAGGTATGTGCAATACCACTAGACTTGTCTTACCTTACTTTCAGAGTCAGACAGGTTTAAGTGCTTTGTGGGAATTGTTCAGAAGGCACCCAGTCAATAAGGCAGGTGCTGCCAGGGCAAAGCAAGCAAGGTTTTGATGTTGACACTGACATGCATTTTTGTACAGAAAGAAGTAATCCATTCGGTCATAGTTATGACAAAGCACTAGGTGTATTACTTGGGGAACAGAGACAGTGTCATCTGGAAGGCATAAGTCCCAGATCAAGAGCCAACCTTTACTGAGCTGTCCTCTGTGTGGAAAAGTGAGTGTTTTCAAAAGTAGCGGCAAGGGCTGCATCAGCCCCACCCCATTTTCTGTTTGCAGAACCTGGACACCTCATCAATTTCCATTAGGTTTTTGGCCACCATTGAGTCTACTCTCCATAGCAAAGTCTGTGCTCATCTGTGCTCTCCTGATATCAGGTCATGCTTGTCAGAAGTCTCTCTGACAGTGGACTAGGGAAACACTTTTCACCTGGTCCCCACGATAGAGACTCCCAGTATGAGGAGAGAGAACAAGGGCTGTGGTTTTATGAGGGTCAATTAAGAACATTTCTTCCAAACACCAGTAATGCTGGCAGCTTGAACTGGCCATAGTAGGGATATTTGCACCACAGAACCCTTCATGCTCTATAAGTAAGATTGTTTGTGTTTGTTTATATATATATATATATATATACACACACATATGTATACGTATATATGTATATAAATGTATGTTAAAGGAAAGGTGGAAAAGTGCAGGCAAGAATGAAGGCAAATAGGTAGTCAGGAAGAGAGACGAGGAAGAAGTATTTTATTTAATCGTTCATCTTGCTTGTTTCCTCGGGCCTTAGGTCTTGAACCTGGAACCTTGGGATATATGTGGACTACACCTTGATGAACTAAACTACTAAGCTACCGGGGTGCAACTGCTGTTTACTTTTTGAGAGTTAGTTGTTAAACAACTGCCAGTACAACAGTAGGTAAGATGCAGGGGTCAGAGAGAGGGAGTGTGGGATTCAAAATCCTCAATGATCTTCCTACCTTCTCTCTGAGAAGCTGCTCAGGCAGCGCAGCTAAATGTCTGCTCTATAGTTAGACAAACACTGCAGGCAACTGCCAGTCACAGAAGGTTTTGTGCACACTTTTGTTTGTAATCAGGTTTGTCTTTTAGAAAAGAAACCCTGGCCACAATGTATTGGGTAGACTAAAAGGGTATAACACCAGAGATGCTATCAGAAGCAAAGACACCAGATGGTGATCAAACTGCCTTTGTCCAAATAGAAGATGAGGAATCCTGAACTCAGGGAAGAGCCGTGAGAATGTAGAAGAGAGGACAGATAAAACAGATGAGAGAAATAGAGTTAACAGGACTTACTGATGGATTGGATGTCAGGGTGAGAAAATGAAAAGAGTAGATGATAGCATCCAAGTTTCATATGATATTGCCTTTCACCAAGACAGGATGAGTAGCAGCTCTTGGTGGGAAATTTATGACTTACTTTTAGAATAAGTTGCGATAGCTAAGAGGAGGCTAAATACGGCTGAAGCTCACAGGAGCAGAGTTGACTAGAATGCACTTTGAAAGTCAGCAGATGGTGCTAAGTAATAACAGGTGATTATAAGTGATCACTCAGGGATAGTATGATGGGAGAAGAAGTCCAAGGAAAGAAATATGCATGGAAAATATAATAGGTAAGACACATGCAGAAGAATAGGAGCCAACAGAAGGGTTGGTCAGTGAAATCATGGAAAACCTAGCAGAAGTAAAGAGAGAAAAGAGAGAATTGGATACCCATTAATGTAAAATGTTGGCTGAAGTTCAAGAAAGATGAAGTCAAACAAAGAATTCACTAGGTTTAGCTGGAGAAGATTGTTTAGCGCCTTTTTTCCAGAGCAATTTTTGTGGAATGTAAGGAGCTAGATTGCAGGTGTTTGAAGAACAAGTGAGCAGAAGACAGAAATAACAGAAAACAAATGAAGAAGCAAGAATTCTAGGCTTGGCAAGTAAGAAAAAGGCAAGGTGATGCTGGGATAAGGGAGAATATTCGTTTAAAAATAGATAATAGACGATCACAATTTTATGTTATGTAGAAGGGACCAATGAAAATAAAGTTGCCCATTTGGGAAAGAGAAAGGGAATTATCAATGTAGTAAGATCCTTGATGGGAAAGGAAGGTTGATCAAGAGCACAGGTAGTGAGAATAATTAAGAGAAATAAAGCTGTTCCTGCAAGACCAAACAATATGAGGAAGAATAGATGCAACTTAGATTGCTTTTTGATTCCTGGAAATTGAGGAATCTTAAGCCTGATAGTCTCAGTTTTTTCTTGAAGTTTCAAAAAGTTTAAGGAGAGTGGTAGAAGTTTGAAATAACCATGGGGAATGGGAGAGGGAATGATATACCATTACATTTTAATGCTTTGATACACATACATAATTGTATTTGTTTTGCTGGGTTTTATATATTTTGTGCCCACCTCTTACCACCAGTAGTGTCTCCAACATAAGAACACATATCAAAAAGCATTACTATTACTCTTTTGAGGAATAAATTGCCCTATCTTATCTAGCAATAAAGTTAGATATGGTAAGAACAGTGCTTCTAGCCTAGCAGAATGTCTGAAACATAATGGGTGATTCGCAAATATTTGTTAAATGAATGAGTAAATGAGCAGAAGTCTGAATTAATTCAAACTTTGCAACTATACTATTAACTCCATCGTGTCTTAAATCTGGTTTTGGTTTACTCTGGAAATAGGAGCTGCACAATCACAACAAATTATATTGGCCACTTAAAGAACAAAGAACTAAGGTTGAAATTTAAAAATGGCATTCCAAAGGAGAAGACTGAGAGGAGATAAGGGAGACATGGAATTCAAAGCTTGCAAAAGAAAAGACAATTTTCTTTCTCTACCCAACAGCTTCCAGTTATTGATGGTGTTTGTTCGATTTAGGGACAGCAGCCTTTGAACATCCCATTGCCTCATGGTGTCCATTTCTGAGTGGAATTAGCATGTCATGTAAAAGGACCAGAATTCCTCACCCAACCTGTTCTCTGGTTCTTAGACTAGAACCCAACTCCGCACACCCTGTGGTCTAGAGACTGAAGCCCAGAGAAAGCAACCAATTAGTGTCAGATGCTTCCCTGCACTGTAATCTTTCTAGTTCTAAAACTGCGCTCCCAATTGCCAGCTGTCTGTACTGATAGAGAGGGAAGCCCTTCAGGCGTGCAGAAAGAGGCAGCTCCCCTCTGCCCTGTGCAGAGGGGTCCCACAGCAAATGATAGTGGCAGGGAAATGTCTTAATACAGCGTGTTGTTTAGCATAATTGATGTTCAGATGCAGCGTTGGTAGAAACAAGCCCAGTTAATTGGTCTCTCAACCTACATTAGCTCTTGCATTGCAGCCAATTAGGCAGAGGCCAGAGGGCCCTTTGCTCGGCCATTAGAGCCTTCTAAGCCAAGGCCTGGAAGGTGCTGGCAGGCAGTGGGGCTGATCTGAATGTCTGTGATGGGCTGTGTGCGCAGCTATACCGCAGCCAGAGCATCTGTCCAGGTAAGAACTCGAGAGCTTAAACGACCAATCTTTAAAGAGAAAATAGGAAGGTAATGCTCAGGAGGGGAGAATATGGGCTCTCCCCACAGTGTCGAGGGCTGGAGGAATCTGCAAATAATAGATTGAAGGGTCTAAATCTAAGACAGGTCTACAGCAATGTTCCTATAGAATGAAGAGCTCAGTTCCGAGCCTCTAGGTTATTGAATCTGCCCAGGACACAGAAAGGAGGACACGTTTCAGGGGAATGCTCTAGGTTTGTTGGTCACAGGGAGGCTGATGATCAGCAGCACCATCACCACCAGGTGGGGTGAGAAATGCAGATCTGGGGCTCATTCCTACCCAACTGAATCAGAATTTGCATTTGAACAAGATCCCCCATGTTCACACACCCATGAAAATCTGAGAAGCCATGCCCAAAGCCAGGAGTCAGCAAACACATTTGAATGCAACCCAGTCATGTTTACTCACTTTCTTCTTGATGATGGTGCTTTCACACCACCACAGCCAAGTGGGGTAGTCTTATAACTCACAAGCCTAAAAAATTTACTCTCGGGCTCTCCAGAGCTTGCTGACCCCTGCGCTAGGCAGAAATTTCTGTAAGTCACCCTTGTAGCCACCATGTCTGCTGGTCCTCAGTTGGTATCAGGTATTTCACGTGTTGTTCAAGTATTGTCATGGACTCAGGGACAGGTAGAGCAACATTCTTGGATGATAATGATCTGATTCTAGGGGCTTAGGAGTTCCTCCATTTAGGCAGACTCTTTAGCAAGTTAGCAAAATCTTTGAAATGTCTGCTTCCATGATTGAGTCAGATGTCTCGAAGGATTCTTTTCCTCTCTCATTCACACAGAGAATAAAGAAAAAATGATAAACTAGTACTCATAGAAACTATCACCAAACTATCACCATTTCATTCATATTGATCCTTGGTAACATTCATTGTGACTGGAAGCACACCATTTTGTTTTTGTTTTGAATATACCAAGAGGCGGCTTTGAATTCATACTGTTTGAGTATAATTGTGTACCCAATGAATAACCCAAAAGAATTGCGTTTTCCTCTCGTCACTAATTGATTTTCACGGGGGTAAAATATTAAAGAGACATAGTCTCTCTTAAAACAGGAGTGATTGCCCTGCAAAGGGTTTCTTGAGACTATGCATTCCTTAGTGCATCTCCTAAGGAGCGCTTCTGCAAAGACTCTACCAAGGACTTCTCTGACTGATGGTGAGGAAGAGCCTGCTAAACCAACATTTCTGAAATCACTGAGATATTTTGATGGAAGATCCTGGCTGGAGCTGCTAGCCTTGCACTTGCAAGAATATTAAAGAAGCACTTGACTGGGTGTTTGAAACTCTTGGAGCTTTTCCAAGCTTGTGATTCCGAAGTTTCTTTCTGTTTGTTTCTCTGTGCCTCTATCTCTGCCTCTGTCTCAATCTCTGCCTCTGTCTCTCTCACACACACCACTAGCAAAAGGCAGGCTGCAGCTTCAGCCCCCAGACGCATGCATCAAGCATAATTGCTGCACTGCCAGCAGTCATGTAACTGCTTAAAGACCTCAACAGCCTTCTGGCACTTAAAGAAAAAAAAAATCATCTAATTAATCACAGGTGAAACAGCTTGGACTGTCTCCAAAAGCCCCTGAATTTATTGCCAAGCTTTGATGCTAATTTTCTTTCTAAGTAACCCCCTAAAGAAATTTACGATTAGGTAATTAAAGTAATGAATAAAGAGATACTTAGGTGGAGGGAAAGGAGGAGAGGGAAAAAGACTATTTCCATCCGACAATAAACGCATCTGGACATGTATCATTTGTGAACCCTAACTTAAAGGTCCCCAAGTGGTTTTCTCCTGAAGAATATTTTTTAAATCAATATTTGAAAGACAAAAATGAAGCATATAAATGAGGTTGGGAGCCTGTCATTCTGCCAGGACCTGTAGGACGGAGGAAATCTTACACTTGACATTTTTTTTTCACTGTTTCTGCTTGCATCTTATGGAAAGGTTGGCCATGGTTCCTCCCTATGAGTTGATTGGCTACCATCACTGGGTTTGACTTAGAGATCTTACCTTCCTCATATTCCCCATGTCCCTGCTGGGATAGAGACTAGGTTTCTAGGTTTAATTGGCTAAAAAGAAAATATTTCCAATCTTTTGTTCTCAAAGTGTTCAGGGAAGGGTTTTGGATTGTATTATCTCATCCCTGACCCATGTCTCCTTCTCTGATACTCAATACTGGATACTCAAGACATGGAAACTTTAGTTAATTGGCTATTTGAAGTTTTGGAATTAAGCAGAAATACTCCTATTTAAATGATGACTCAGACAACTTTTCCGAAACCGCATAGTGCCTAGAGCTTCAAACTTCACTGAAAAATCTTGCTAATAACCATCGTTTTTATCTTACTATAGTACATAATAAGCACCATGCTTTTTTTTCATATTTCTGAATCTTGAATTTTTGATTGGGAAACTCTTGGCTCTGATTTATATCTACCTTTAAGAGAGCTTTTTGCAAGTAAACATCAATGAGCCAGTCACATTGTGTTTCATTACCAAGTTTAGCAGGATATAAGCCCTAATTTTATTATTCCTTCGTTGTATCACAGATTTATGTAAAGAAGGTACAGGAGATTGCACCAAAGAAATTTAGTCTGTGGCTTAACGCTCTTATATCACATGAACTTATGTGCTTTATTTTTTCTCCTCTTGTAAGGGGATGAGTGGAAATAATAGAAGCAGAACTTGATTTAGAAATTTTAGTCTTAAACGTCTTTTCAGAACAAAGAAGTCTGAAATTCAAAGAGATAATATGACTTGGCCAGAATATACAGCTACCTGATGGGAGTTAAGATTATAAACTTGGAAGCAAGATCTTGCCACCTTGTTAACTGCTCTGCTACTTACCAGTGGTAAATTGTGAGAAACTATTCACCTCCTGTGCTTCATTATCTGACCTAAAAAATGAAAACAATAATATCCTTGAGTTATAGTAAAGATTAAATGAGTTAATATAGGTAAGATGCTTAGCATCATGCAGACACTAAAAAATACTTAGCTCTTATTAGTTTTATATATTTTAATTATTGTGTATTTAATTATAATTTTATTTTTATTGAATAGCTTCTTTTTCATTATTTACAATTCCCCTTACCGACTCCCCCAAAAGGTGACATTTTTATAGTCAAATGTGGGTCTTGGGTTGCTCAGTGCCTGATGAGTATGGATCTTCCCCTTTGAAGGAGCTACATGAGAGCTCAGTATCTCCAGATAAGAAAAGCTGGAAGAGCTCTAACTGAGAGAATCATGTTCTTCCTAGTCAATATAGAATGATATGAGTTTTGAACTTCCTTCCAATTGAGAAGAGAACGATCCTTTCCCTGGGAGAAAGCAAGTTCAGGACATCAATGAGCTCCAGAAGAGAGGTGGAGGGCAGGAAATTGGTCATTTGGGGGTTTAGGTAGCTTCCTGTCCTGAATCAGCCAAGGTTGAAAATCACTGTCTTCTCAGCCTCCCCTCCCTGGTCTACACCCCAATCCTAAGAGCCTCAGGGTTTCTTTCTTTGAGCCTTTATCTAGAAGGCCAGGGAAGCTGGAGAATCCTGCCAAACAGGAATTAAAAATGACAAAACAACTGATTAAATCTGAAGTGACAAGAATGAGAAATAAAAGCCATTAGAGCCCATTTGCAACATGCCCTCAGTGAGTCAAGTTTCAAGGTGTTCCTCTGAAAATTATTAATGGCATGACTGTGTTTTCCGTACAGGAATCTGATACATGAAATAACACCAGCACGCACACACACTGCATTCTAGATGGCAAGCGGGGCCTGCCCTCATTTATTTAGTCTCACAGATTTGAAGAGACACCCTAATTTGGCTGTCAGGGTGAGGGCTCTTGGAAGCACCCAGTGCTTGGAGAAACAGATTTCCACAGTAAATAGTTTTCTTTTAGAGCAGGGGTCAGTAATCTATGGCCTGTAGGCTAAACCTAGTCAGCTCCTGAATTTTTGAATGGCCAATGAGCAAAGAATGGTTTTTATATTTTAAACTGGTTTTTAAAAAATCCCAAGAAGAATATGAGATGACACATGGAAATTTTCTGAAACTCAACTCCGTGTGTCCATAAATAAAGTTTATACAGGAATAGAGTCATGCTCATTAGTTTATATGTCATCTGCTGTTGCTTTTGCACTACAATGGCAGGGCCAAGTGGTTGTGACAGACTGTGTGACACGTTGGCCTAAATTATTTACTATCTAGATCTTTACAGATAAAGTTTGCCAAGTCCTGTCCTAGAGAATTTCTCAACCCAACTACAATCTTTTGCGAAAAGAAAAAGTCACAATTTAGAAAAATACTAAACGGGCTTTCTGTGAAAGAGCATGACCTCATTGCAGAGGTACAGCACGGACATCAATTTATGCTTTCTCCCAGAGACATAAGCCCTCGAGCATCAAGTTCCAGGCTTCCTAAAAGGACCTTGGAGTTGCAGTTCTCCACTCCATGTGGCCAGACACTGGAAGCAGAAGTTCCAAAAGGGACTGGAAACAACTTACTGTCTCAGAAGTCATCAGAGGCCATTGGTCAGGAATTCCCTATAGCGGGAACTGAGAACTCAGAAAAGACTTAAATCCTGATTATTTTCTGACCCATTTCTGAGTCATCATGTATTTGATCTCATGCCTATGCCTATGCAAAATTATATATAATCTCCCTCCCCACCCATAATGGTTATGATCCTCTATTGAACTATTAGCCACCCATTAGCCTACAGTCTTAAATTCTTTACAAGGTCCTTTTCCAATCAGTATTTTATACATGAAAGAAAATATGATGCTATGGAGGTAGAGAATGATGTTGCTGTTGGGAGGACAGAATGGATGAAGACTGACAATGAGGAATTGCAGTCCTATCAGCCTGGAACCCTCAGATACCATATCTTCATAGGATCAACCATGAAGTCCTTCTTTCAAAAATGTGTGGAAGAGCTGTTAGATGCCATCAACCAGTAGGACAGATGTATACATGTGTTCACAAATAATGAGGGGAAAGATAAGGCACATCAAAGAGGAGGGACAAAGATCCCTTAAGGAGCAGGGGGCACCTGTTGAATAACTGAATGGAAGAGGTAGAAAAGGAATTAAGTAAACAGAGGGATTGGCTTGTGCTAATCAGAGAGAGGAATTAATGGAATTTTTGTGTTGAGAAAACTTTTAAAAATTAAGTTATTTACTATATTCATGATAGTGTGTTGGTGGCAGAGCAATTCCCCAGACTTCCTAACTGAATGCTCTTTCAATATAAATGAATAAAGATTAGACAAAGACCCTCGAGCCAAAGTCTCGATTGCTTGAAATTTGAGTTTTAAAAACATGAAATGCTTCTTGGATAGCCCTCTCTTTGGAGAGATAGAGGGAGAAAAATGAGAAGGATTTTGATCCATTTTCTTGTATCAGAAGAGACACAGCTTGGACAGTCTCGGATCCTGACTAATGGAACCACCACTTTGTCAGATTTTAGGACTCACCTCAAAATAAACATTCTCCAGGCTGGATTGTGAAAAGCAAGTCAAGTGCCATGAGAGGGTCCAGAGTTAAAGACAGGAGCTAAGTCATAGGAACGACCTCTTTCCCCGTAGCCTTTGGAAGACATTTCTTATAGATCTTCTCAGTATTTTTGCTCTCTTTCCATAGTGCAGGATCTCTTACCTATGGCTTTTGAAGATTCTATCCTTTAAGGAAGAAAACAATAATTTGCATAGCGACTTCATCAAAGTTGATGGGAGGGAAAGTGGGGGATTAATTTAAATTATTTCAAAGGGACTTTTGTCTCTTTTTTTAAATATCATTCTTCCAAAGATGCATCCCTGAGTTATAAGCAGATGCTATGGTATCCGACTGGCTGGCCATTAACTCAAGTTTTTTAATGGTCTTGCAAGAAAAGTAGGTCATATAGCAATGGTGTCTGAATGTGGGAACCAGGACATAGTACTCAGCTCCAGAATAATATCCCAATCACTCAGACCCTCGCCAGGAGGTTCCACTTTCTGCAGTGCCCTTGTGCCTCACTCCAGGGTTGCTGCCAGTAAGCTGCTGGAGGATGAAATGCAAGTGAATAGAGCCCTGCCTCGGTGCTCTGGACAGCTCTCTATTTGCCATCACATTCCTGTCCTTTGAGAAATGCAGAGGACTGTTGATATCAGTGGATTATGTCCAGTGCTTCCAGCTAAATTTCCTAATAATTGAGACCCCTGCCAGCCCTCCCACCAGGCCATGCAGCTAATAGCAGGGCGGCTTCACCAGGGCTTGGCAGGAGGCGTGTTGTTCTGCTAATTGCCTTTCAAATAGCCCAACTGAATCTTCCAAGAGGCACGAGACCACCTCTGGCCTAGAAAATAGCAACAGAGAAAGGAAAGCGAGACCACTGCTCCCTTTAGGAGACAATGTCTGCTTCTGTTTATAGACGGCAGAGAGCCTTGCTTCACCATGCAGTCGGGGAAGTGTATGAGTTGCATAGGGCGACCGTCCTTCAGGAAAAAAAAAAAACCCAAAAACTGAAAACTAAGACCACTGACTGGCAGTGTGCCATTTGTGATCATTACAACCTCTTCAGCTAGAAGGAAGTTTACTCCTGTGGAAACTCTGGAGGGGAAAAGGAGGCAGCAAGTCTCACAGGAGAAGCATCGGCCGGTCTGAACTCGCCTTTCTCTGCTCCTCATTCTGACAGTCCCATGAAGCCTGAAACCTTTGACATGCACCGCAGTGCTGACAGACCCTCCCTGAAGACTACACAGCCTCAACCAGACGCGTTGTCGTCCCTGTCAGCTCCCTCTGGAAAGGGACCCGCAGCCACAGTGGGCGGCAAGGCCTCATTTGTTAGTGTTTGAATGTGGGCCTGAAGCTTGTTACTCTGAGAAAAGTGAAAGCTGAGGACAAGTTCCCAAAACCCACTGTGGAACCAGACACCTGTCAGCAAGCTGGGACCTGAGAAGGTGCCATCTCCAGCTCGTCCCTCCCCAAGCTCGTCGCTCCCCAGCCGCTGCCCCTGCCCACCTAGAACAGTTTCATCTCCAAAAAGAACTTTCTCAGAGGTGACTGGGTTTGGGGACATGAAAATTCATTTTCTTGTCCAGTTTTCTTTCCTTCACTACAAGCTGCGTCCCTGCAGAGCAAGGGGCCCCAGGGACTTTTAGGAGCGTTGTGGACATGTGTCCTTCTCAGGTAAAAGCGGCTGGCCATCATCCTGGTCCCCAGGCAGCATGGCATTCCCTATTTCAGCAGGACACATACAGTCTCAACGTGCAGTGTGTGCTCGTCGTTTGCTTCCCTGCGAATGGTCCCTTATTAAATCATCATCTTAAAGACGGGGGTTTGAGGGCAAGTATGGGCCAGTGCAGAACTTGGGCCCTGGGTTAAAACAGCGGCTCTATAGCGCCCTGGTGGAGTGGCAGTTTGTTCTGCCGCCTGCAGCCTGTGCAGTCCACATACATCCCTAGGACCCGGGTTCACATTCTGGGGTTGGGGGAAACAACCAAGATAAATAGCTAAACAGAATAAAGAAGTTCTTTCTCCTCTCTCTTCCTGACTCCCTAGTTCTGTTTGCCTTTATTTCTGCCTGCATACTTCCTTTAAAAAAAATGACTTTTGTATGCTCAACCATTGCACCATTCTAAGACTCAGTTTCCCTACCCATACAATGAGGGAAAGAAGTAAGGAATATAATGGGAAGAATTACGGCCCCCTCTACCCCAATTCAAATATTTAAGTCCTAACCTTAGTATCTCAGAAGGTGACAGTATTTGGAGATAATATCTTTGAAAAGGTCGATAAGGTTAAATGAGGTAACTAGGCAGGCAGGTGTCCTCATAAGAAGAGATAATGACACAGATACACAGAAGGAAGCATATATGTAGATACAGAGAGGAGAGGGGAGCCACCTATGAGCCAAAGAGAGAGACTTCAGAAGAAACCACCCTGCCAACACCAGTCCACCTGGGCTGCTATCACAAAACCTCCATCAACTGCGTGGCTCATAAACAACAGAAATTTATTTCTCATAGTACTGGAGGCTGGAAATCAAAGATTAGAATGCCAGTATGGCTGGGTCAGGGTCCACTTCTGGAAGCAGGTTTATCCTTGTGTTCTCAGATGGTAGAAGGGGCTAGGAGCTTTCAGAAGTCACTTTTATAAGGGTGTTAATCTCATTTGTGATGGCCCTGTTCTCATGACCTCATCACTTCTCAAAGACCCCACCTCATTACTATCACCTTGGGGGGTGTAAGGTTTTTCTGGGCTCTGCGAGGAGAAAAAGTTCAATCAGACAAAAAGCAGAATAGTCAGGCCTTTATTGGGGTTTGCACACCCGGGCGAAACTCCCAAGTCCGCAGAGGGCCGGGAAGTCGCGGGCTGGGAAGTCGCGCCCAGAACAAAGGGGGACCGGCTCTTTAAGCAGAGGAATTTCGCGGGCTTCCTATGTCGCGATTGGGGATTGGCCCTGTGAATCCAGGTGTGGGGGTCGCGTCCCTTATTCTGACGTCATCCACCTTTTTCCCGGGCTTGGCTGCCGTTTTTCCGGGCATGGTCGCTGCTGCTTTTGTCCCTGGGCCAGCCTAACAGCGGGTAGTATTTCAACATATACATTTTGGGGTGGGAGGTTGATCTTGGACTTCTAGTGTTCAGAATTCTAAGAAAAAAAATTGCTGTTACTTAAGCCACCCAGATTGTTGTCCAGTGTTATGGAAGCCAAGCAATTTAATACTGGGAGGTCTGAGCTAGAGCTCATTCAGGAATCTCTGCTTCGAGTATCACACACCCCTTCTTGAAGGTGCTGGAAGTTAGGGACTCTCTGGGAAACTGCAAACACACATACTTTTGTAAACCAGTTAGGGCCTCAATGACCCCTTGTGGGTTCATAACATCCTAAAGCCTTCTGAAAGTTTGGTTGCTGGTCTTTCAACAAATCAGAAGAGAGGGAATAAAATCCTCAGATATAAAGAGGCACACCTGAGGAAGTAGGCCCTTAGAAAGAGTTACAATTGAGGAAGAAAAATTGGCAGGGTCATTTCCACTCACGTTCCCTGAAAGTTACTTCAGTCCCTTGTTTTAGGGGAGAAAAATTGGTCCTCGGATTTTTAAAAAATATCTTTGTAGACATCAGAAGACCCCCCTCAGGGTATTTCCCATACTTCTCCAGCTCTGCTTGAAAACACAGGTAACTGAGCCATATTTAGTATGTTGAGATATTCAGGAAATTTCCTTTTGTTTTTTTAACCAGATCTGAAAGATAAAAGCATTTGGCCGTCTCATTTTATTTGAAGGAAAGTCATATATGATGGGCAAGGAGGAGAGTAAGCTGAGTTCTAGCTCTAAAACATTTAGTACTTTCAAAGTCACAGAATCTTCACAAACGACGACAGATTCGAATTGGGGCTAGAAACGGTAACATGCATCGTGTGTGTTCTTATTCCTCCCACCCGCCCACCAGCTCCCTAGCGTCACAGCGAACAGCACCATCAGGACTGGACATTTCTCGTTCTAAGCTCCCCTCTGTGCTGTCCTCCATCCATCTCCCTCCCTTGCCCCATCATGCAAAATCAGCAGATTGAAAAGACCTCTATAGTCCCCTCCAACTTAGAAAATTCTATGATTTTATGATTCTCTGAATCCCAGGGCTGTGGTAGCTCTAATTTCAGGCTTGTCTTTAATTCTTTGCTTTGCTTCACAGAGCAGGAGAATAGCTTATGTTGCAAAATGCATCCCAGTGAGTAGTGCCCCAGAGACCAGGCACAGGGTGAGCGCAGGCAGCTGATGCAGAACCAGCAGCCCTGGGAGAGGAGGGAGGGCCCGGCTCAGCTCGGGGTGTAAAAAGCTTTGCTGGGCAATTTGGCTGTGCTGGTAATTACAGGGTAGGGGATGCTGGAATTGAAGTGATGGTGGAGACTTTGGCTCACAGTGCTGTTCTGGAGGCCTCTCCTGGACTGGGCTGCGTTGGAGAGCTAGGAGAGCTGGCAGAGATCAAGACTAAACCTTGAAGTGAGTAAGTCAGCTTCCCTACTTATCTGAGGAGCAATGATGTCCTGTGCACACTGCAGTCTGACTGCACTGGAAGGTACAGTCATCAAATGGTAGGTCATTGACCCAGACAGTTTGTTGGGGATCTTCTCAGGCAATCCTATCAGTTGGAACCCAGAATGTGTGCTGCATAGGTTAAAGAATTTCTATGAGAATCAAAGGCGGTAAAAGAGGCAAATATGATCTGGAACTTGTGATGTGCTAACCCATGAATCAGGGAGAGAAGAACTCTGTAGACATAAGAACTGGTTAAGAGCCGACTTTGCACTTGGCCCTTGGTAAAACCTGTCCAGAGCCCTTTTAAGTTTTGTTTCCCTAATTTTCAAGTAGTGTAGCAGTGGTCTTTGTAATAACAATTACAGGGTGAAGTGCTTTGGTAATTACAATGATTTCCTTTCAAAGAATAAAGGAGCCCCATTCTCCGGAAACTTCAGCTTTATTCTCTCCTCTGATGAATTTTCTCCTTGAAGGTCTCACTCCAGTGGGTTGTCCGGGCCAACAATATTACAGTCACAAATGCCATTTTAAAATGTCGCATTTCTAAACCAAGCCCTGTGGCAGCCCTGTGTTTACAACTAAGGCCACAGCCCCAAAATGGAGTTGCTTTTACTAAACCCCACATCACCAAACTGAGATTTAATTATAGTTTTGGCTCACCCAGAAATGGAATTCTAAACTAATGAATCCAAAACCACCTGATCAGCACATGTTAGGTAACCTGCCTGATAGATTCTTATCATTCCCTAACGGGAAGTAATTTTCCAATAACTAAAATTGTAAGGTTTTTCTGGGCTCCGCGAGGAGAAAAGCTCAATCAGACAAAAAATGTCGAATAGCCAGGGCTTTATTGGGGTTTGCACACCCGGGCGAAACTCCCAAGTCCGCAGAGGGCGGGGAAGTCGCAGGCTGGGAAGTCGCCGGCCCGAACAAAGGAGGGGTACCGGCTCTTTAAGCAGAGGAATTTCGCGGGCTTCCTATGTGGCGATTGGGGATTGGCCCTGTGAATCCAGGTGTGGGGGTTGCATCCCTTATTCTGACGTCATCCACCTTTTTCCCCGGGCTTGGCCTTTCCAGGGCATGGGCACTGCTGCTTTTGTCCCTGGGCCAGCCTAACAAAAATAACGAACCTGCTTTTTATTTCTTTGTTTTTTATTGCTGGGGTAACATCCTCGCTTCTGCCCCCATAAATCTTTCATTCTGTACAGTTCCTCAGAGCCTGACTGCATGCTGTCCAAGTAAAATCAACTTTTGTTTAAATAAAATCAACATTTTTAACATGCCTCAGCTGATCTTTTAACCCCTAAGAGTTAATCACTCACCCTGGCCCACCAAAAGGTGATTGACCGAAATGTATTTTTCAGTATCTCAGAAAGGTATTGAAATAGACTTGTCAGTCTTTTAGGAGGCCACTACAAAAATAATCCCAATTACAGTGTAAAGTTTAAATATGATCTATATAAGTGTTATAGAGATTTAGAAATACATTTTATAGCAAAACAGTGGTTTTCTCTGGGGGATGGAATTATGGATGATTTTTGGCATCATTCCCTGTAACTTTTTCCAAGTTCTCTTCAATGAGAATGTATCTTTTCCTTCAAATAATGGAAAAAAAAGATTAAAATCATCCTTAGCAGTTGTCATATGAACCCAGCATCTTGTCCAAGTATAGGCTCTTCTCTCAGTTATAGTTGTCTCCTTTTGCTGATTAGGTTCCAGTGGGCCTTTGATCCAAAACGGTGTCCATTTCCTTAAAGATATCTGGGAGAAGTCAATTGAGAAGGACATTCACTTCTTCCCAAATCCGTAACAGGATTTTTAACCAAATAATGAGGTCTATTTCATATCAATACAAACAAGCAAAATCAGCCCTTACTAAATCAGAAGTGCTTAAAATAGGTAGAGAGAGGAATTAACTAAGGATTCAGGTTTTACCAGGTTAATATATGTAAAGGGAGAGAAGACAAGGGACTTGAGAGCATAAGGGAGAAATGCTTGTAGTGATAGAAAATGGATTCCAAGCTAGGTAGAGAATGCGAATGAGTTATGTTGTGAGTGGAGGTCACTAAAGTATAGTGAAAAAAGACATGAGGGTCAATAAATTGGAGATCCTTGTTAAGTCATATTTGTTGGAGTTAAGTTAGAAGAAAGGAGCAGAATAATAGGAAGTGATGATCACAGGGTGAGATACTAGAAGTCAGGATTTGGGGGGTAGGACTTTTATTAGTGATGATAAAGACTAAGCTATGACCAAGGGAGGGTGTAGTTAAAATGAAGCAGAAGATACATTCTGATTGAGGAGGACTTTAAGATACTGAGAAGCTAGGGTTTAGAGGGATGTTCTCACCTTCTGAAGTCTCTGACAAGGAAACAAGAATAGTGGCAGAGGGGAAGCCATGACAGGGGAGTGAGAAAAGGAGGAAACAGTGTTAAACTCTTTGCTGAATGAAAATGGGAACCACGGAAACTGTTTATCACTGAATGGAAGGTTGTGTGTGCTTCAAAGAGTAGGTGAAAACAAAAGCCTAGGATTTGCAAGGTGGGGAGGTGGGCAATAACCACCCCCACCCCCACTTCCCGGGTCAGAGCACCACAGGAGGGTAGTGTCTTCTAGGTTTCCAGTGCAACAGGAAAATGGAAAACAGAGAAGAGACTAAACATACACAGGTTCCCCTGCTACCTGAAGTAGGGCGTTTTGATGAAAATTTTCCTAAGTTGAAATGACTTAACTTGAAGAAACAACTCCCACTACTTTATATGGAATTTTTTTGAGCATTCCAAGACCCTAAAATAACTTACCAAATCATGTCAGATAACACATAAAACCTAAAATAACACTAACGTAGTAAAAGCAGGAAAGGTATACTAGATACACAGCCTGTAGAAAGTACTTTCCGGAAGGAGCTTGGTTCTGCCCTGTCACTGCTGCTGTAAACTTTAAATGCTATTTTCTCTTTGCCTTTGCCATAAAAGCAAAAATTCTCTTTGGATTTCTTTGGTTCATGAAAACAGGTACTAATGTAGGTCTTTCTGAAAAATGAATGGCATAACATGAATTTTCTAAAGCAGGGTACACAGGTACCTGTTTGCTGATGACAAGCAGCAACTCAGGAAGGCATTTGAAGGGACTAAGAGAGAAGAAGCCAGAGGAAGATTTCACAATGTGAAGAGACCTATGGGATGGGAGCCTTGGTGTCAAGAAATGCTAGGAATGCTTGCAAAGAATGTTGGACATGATGAATGAGTCCTTATGGTGAGTTAGATATCTTTCTTTTGGTTGATCTCTCTGAAAGACTGAAGCGAGTTCAGACTGTGTTGAGTGGTGAGTAGTGAGCTGGAAAAAACTGTGTGCAGTATTTATCACTGACTTCTATGAGCATCTTCAAAGTCTGGGTGAACGTCATGAAACACAGTGTTCTTTGGAAGGGACCTGCAATGATGTAAGGGTAAAGCATTTGAAGAAGACCCCAGCAGAAGTTCTCTCTCTCCTTTCTCCTTCCTTCCCCCCTTCTCTCCCCTTCTTTCTTTCTGTCTCTGTCTCTCTTTATCTCTGTCTCTCTGTCTCTCTCTGTCACACACACACACAACACACACACACACACACACACACACACACACACACACACACACACACACCCTTATGATTCAGGAAGCTTGTTCCATAAGCATAATTTCTTAACCTCCTCACAAGTAGCAGGCAGGGGAGAATAAACCCTGTCTCCCAAGTGGCTAATACCTTTTTCTTTTACTCCAGTGTTTCTAGTGATTTTATTTATTCTTTGTGTTAAGAAAAGAGAGAAAAACAGAAAGAAGAAAAAGTCCACAATAATGCCTATGCCTGCTTCAAGGGCAACTGCTGTTAGAAGAGGAGGTACATTCGCGCCCAATTCTTTCTGAAAGCCAGCCCTGTTTTCTGTTGCCTCATGGCAGACACATGAGTGATTTATTGCCTCTAACGTCTCTTAGTTTGTAATAAAGTTTTCAGCAGCTCTTTTTAGCTGCTACAACCTCTGCCCCTGCAAACACACACATGCACACACACACACACACACACACACACACACACACACTGGTTTCACTTGGTTCACTTTGTTCTTTTTCACATAAGGTCAACTCATAAAGCTTTCATCAGGTCAACCAGGTGGAAAGCTCCCTTTGTTGAAAGAAGCACTCATTCAGGGTGGTGGAGGCCAGCCACTGGGCAGGAGTGGGAGTGGTAGACAAGTGGAAAACAGAAGAAAGTGTGCTGATAGGAAAAGTTTCATGCATGGGGAAGTGAATTAAGCCTCCCGGGGGTGTGTCCTCTTGATGAAAGGTCTTCTCTCCTTCACATACCCCACCTGTCAACATGAAAGTTCTTCTCTCCTTCACATACCCCACCTTGTCAACATCTACAGAAGTTGACAAGTCTGTCATTATGGGACTGGTGGATAGAGTTATAATACACCTATTCAAAAATTAGAACTTTGGACTTAATACCCAAGGATGATGAGAATGCATAAGCAGAGTCAGGTAGGTCCTGTGTTACAGGCCAACCTCATGTGAGGAGCTTGGTTTTTCCCTCCATCCTCCTACAGTCTCTCATTCCACTTCCATCTCTAGCTCTGCTACATTCCACCATGCTCACCATAATCAACAGACCCTCTCTTGACCCTTAGATCCTTCAGATCCCACTCAGCCATTACATACCCTAGAGCCACAGGGGAAGGAAAAGGATTTCTAGAAAACAAATGTCTTTGGAGAAGAAAAGGTCTAGAAGATCATGATAGAGTTAGAAGATTTATAATATCCTTTATTTCTCAAAGACTAGTATCACTACCTATGGTTTAATAACTAGAGAAAGGCCGAGTATGATCAAAGGGGGGTTTGTTTGATGGTTTAAATGATTTCAACTGTTTTCCGCACAATGCTCCTGATACCAAATGTGTGGGTTGTTTTTTTTCCCCCTACATCAACCCCATTCTCTGACACCAGTTGGGTGTCCTTCACTTCAATTCAGTTCTAACAATAACTATGCCAAGTTAACATCAGACTCCATGTTTTAAGGATTCAATCCTACAAGACTGTTGCACCCCAGAGTCTACTCATATGTAGCAGGTTCCCAGAAGACCCCCACATTCTGTCAGACATGTTTGCTCATGTTACTTAAGAAAGTGCTGTATTTACTATTATCAGTTTAATATAAAGAATACTGAATAACCAGAGAAAAGTTACATGGGACCCAGAAGATTTACTATTTTCCCTTTCTCTACTGAATTCTTTGGAGGTGAGTCACTAAGTCTAGCCCATCCTTGGGGTAGGAGGAAGAGTAAGTTTTACCTCTTGAAGGTGATATTATCTACATATGTTATTTAGAATCTCCTGTAAGAAAGATTTACCTCACCTCCCCATGAATTTATTTATTCAATCATTCATTTTTATCAGCATACTCATTTTGTATTATGAGCTAAAAATTCAATAACAAAACATGAGGCTTTTGTATTCCTTCAAAGTCTTATTTGTATGTACATATATGTATTAGCAGTCAGTTGACTTCACAGGACTCAAGTCCAAACTCTGTTTCTCTGTAGTGGACAGCAACTGATAAAACAATAACTTATTTTCAATATTTGTAAGTTTCACTAAAATTATATTGAACCTATAGACTTGTGACTTTCTATCTGCCTTCAAGGAGAATAGAGTTCAATCCAGGAGGTAAGACTTAACCACAACAGATAAATAGAAACATGTAATAGCATAAATAAATACTACCTAGTGATGTAATAATAATAATCAGGAAAAGATCTTAACAGACTGCAATATATCAGGAAGATTTCCTTGAAAGGATAAAAGTTAAGCTTATCTTGAGGGAATTAAATAAATGCACATGAAAGGAGAGAAATTTATGAAAGTGTAATAAATACATAAACAAAAATCACAATGTGATTTAGACTCTACATTTAGACAAGTTAGACTAAAATGGAAAGTTCATTCAGTGATATGTGATTGGAGCAGATGGTAGAAGTCCAAAACAATGGAGCAAAGTTATTTGAATTCAATGCTCTTATGAGCAATGGAATGAAAATTTCATTATGCCTGTTGTGGGCTGAGTTCAGGACAAGACATAACAGAAGGAACTTATGGTTCTTCTTTTAGTGGTGTTCTGACCTGATAATTTCAAGTGGAATCTCTACCTAGAGTAAGTAGACTTCTTAAT
The DNA here is from genome assembly GCA_004363575.1 of Solenodon paradoxus. Lineage (NCBI taxonomy): Eukaryota > Metazoa > Chordata > Mammalia > Eulipotyphla > Solenodontidae > Solenodon > Solenodon paradoxus. The sequence goes on along the minus strand of RJWH01003696.1, from coordinate 69,036 downwards.
GTCAACTGCCTGTTGAGGAGATGCATTTTAGAAAGGAAACTGAAATCCATCTGAGAGTACAGAGAGACGAATTTTGCCTTTCCATGGCCCTCATTCTCTTCAGTTTCTATTTTCACTGTGTTTCTAAAAGGAAGGAAAAGGATGATTCCTCCCACAAAGAACTGGCTGAAAATGAGGTAAGGAGATTCTCGGAATACAGATTCCATGAGATCCAAGAGTCACACATCTACATGATTCAAAAGCCAAGGAACTACCGTATCTGAACAACTATAGGCACGTGTAAGATGAATGAGCTACACCATGGACACCAGTTTTCCTCACTCCTCTTTTTATGTTGTTATGTTAGCCTATGATTTTAAGCTTTTAGCTTATGAGTTTAGGCTTAAAAGTTAACAGAAATGGTGAGAATATAAATTAGTGACAATTTCTCAAGGAAAAGGCAAATCTCCAGATTTATAAATTTTGTGAAGTATACTGTCTTTGTCCACTTGGTCCAAGAAAGTTGTCATAATTCCACTCATCACATTCATTTCCAAGTAGAAAAACATGCCCTCCTCACATGACCAGTCCTCATGTAGTTCTTTGACCCAAACTAAGATACATGGACACACTTAGCTGTAAGGAGGAAAGCAATTGAGTCTTTGATCAGGGGCTAGTGTGCCTAGCTAAAAGTCAATTTTCATTTGAGAAAGAAAATTAGAACAAACATTTGTAAGGTGATTTGCATTCTCTATCACAGAGCATCAGAAAACCTACTGATAAACATTCATTGCCACCTCCTTCAGGCACACTCCTCTCCTGTGTTGGGTAACCCCCACTCCCTAGTCAGTGGTTTTCAAACATCAGCAGGCATCAGAGTCACCTGGGAAATGTGCCAAAACACAGATTGCTGAGACCCAGCCCCTGAGTTTCTTGTTCTAGAAGTTTCAATTGGGGGTCAAATAATTTACATTTTAATAAGTTCCCAGGTAATGATGCTGCTGCTGGTCTTGGAAGCACATTTGAACATCATTGCTCTAAGATAATAGACAAAGCTAGAACAAGTGGAAAAAGGAGGAAGCAAGAGATTGTAAGTATTAATAATGGAGTGGGCAATAGAGAGAGGAATGACAAGTAATAATGACATCAAACTACGAAGATGGGATTACTACAAACCTCCTACGAACCCTTAGAAGAGGTCTAGTGTTCCAGGACTTTGCGGCACATAATGTAACCTAGATAATGTTGTACAGGAGAAAGGGTCCTGACCTTCTCAATTGCCTTTCTGTAATGAGTGGAGGCCATGTTTTATTGCTCTAAGTTGCTGATATCTGACTTCTTCCCTACTTTTAACACATCATCTATAGCCCCATTGGAATTGCTGGCCTCTCCTCCACCTGGAATATTTGACTCCAAGTTTCCCCTGGGAGGGAAGAATGCAGACACTGAAACAGTCATCATCAAATTTCCTGTCCCACAGTCTCATGAAATCAGTTCCCAGAGACCTCCCGCTTTCCTTGTCATCTCTCCAGGGTCCCTTCACTATGACTTCTTCAATTTGTGGAACTGCCAGGAACACTAAGTCATGTATTCCCAGCCACTGGTCAAGAAAGATAACCATGTTTCTCTGGTTGGATGGAAGAATCTTTATCACTGGGGGCTTGTTTTTCTATTTGGTTGGCACGTTTTCTCCCCCAGAACACAGTTTTACTCCTGGCTACCTACGTATAACTTTGATCAGACCTTACTAGTACACACTATCTGCATACTCTAGTTTTGTGTGTGTGTGTATCTTCTTCCCTCCAGCCAAATTGAGTTCCAGAGCATCACACGGTGCCCACCATCTAGGCAATCCAAAAGTGTCAGATGGTTGACACTGAGTCTAGGGTTTTTCCACACATGGTTTGTCAGTAGGACTTGGAGATTCTCTGCTGGCTGTCTTGTCAAAAACTGAAGTCTTTACATCTACCTGTGAGCAACACCAGTCAGTAGGTGGTCTCATTCTCTTTGCGTCTTCCATTTTTGTGAGGAAAAAAAAAAGATGGTGCTCAAAGTATAGGTTGACCATATGTACCATTTTAAACAGGATAGTACCATTTTTTTTAATTCCCGACCATTCTGGTGTTTTAATACAAATGTCAATTTTGTCCCATCTTTAACATACCAGGGCTATCCTTAAAGAGGGCAAAGGCACAGTTAAATTGTCCTAGGTCCAGTCTGTTTAGGGGGGGCCCTTTTGCTCTGTGTTAAAGTCGGCCCTTGCCCGTTCTGACTGCGGGCCATTGGTGCCATTCCCGTCCCCTGGGAGGAAACAGGGCCTTCAAGAAGATTCCCTGCCATCTTGCATGTGCCTTTTTCTTCAAAGGGAACAGAACACCATTGCACAGTCCAGCTTCAGGTAAGTACTGTGGAGGTTATCTCTGGCACTGTGAGGGTTACCTCTGGCACTAGAGTTTATATCTGGCACTGTGGGATTTATTGGGCATTTCTGTCACTGGGATGATTAAATACAGCATGTGTTCCAGGCAGGAATTAGAGAGGGCTTATAGGGGCACCAAATTTCATTTTCTCCTAAGGTGCCAAAATTCCTTGCACTGGCCCTGGCCATTTGTGTGAAGTCCTACTGGACCACATGTCTTTACTCTGCAATCGCCCATCAGCATCACATAGCACTCTCTTGCTGCTGACCTGGCTGCTCTGCTCCTGTTCAATTGCTCCCCTCCCCTTAGTCGCCAGTGCGTAGCCCCATCCTGTTGTTGTCAACACAATGTCCCATTTTAGTCTGAAGGAAATATGGTCAGCCTATCAAAGCACTGGCCAGAATACTTTTGAAAGAGTGCCAGACCCTAATGCAGGCCTTTGGCAGAGACAGGGAGACAAAAGAGGGTAGAATATAAATTCCTAAAGATTTTCTGTGCAGAAGAAAAATCACATGACAGCATGCTAACGAAGGGATCCCAAAGATGGCAGCAAGCTCAAGGATTGATCTTGACCCATCGGGTCAATGGGTGTTCAGTGAGAAGTTAGTTTGCATTGGAGCACGCTTGTGCGCACACATGCGTGCATGCGTGTGTGTGTTTGTTGCAGATACACTATAGATTTGATTCAGCAACTTCATTCCCTGGCTGACTAATGTTGCTATGAATCACCATCTCCTTCAGACAGCAGCTACATTGACGACCCCCTGGAAATGATTTACTGAGAGATCTTTGAGGGAGGTGTAGGCAATCAGGAAAACATTAAAGCTCTAGTAACTTACTTTTTCCTTCTTCTTCCCTACTTCTCTATTTGGTATTAGAAATCTAAAGCTCAGCCAGAAAGCAAAAATAAATGAGGTTTTAAAGTCATCCATACCTCAGGTGCCAGGCTGTCTATGGAAAATGCAATTGATCTGTTTTAAAGACTTGATTGGGCTTAGGAAGATAGTTCCCTGTGCTCTGTTCATCTGCCCTCATCAGCTGCATTTTTTTTCTCAGTCTCATTTAACTTTTCTTGCCACAGGGATAAAATGAGTGAGAACAATAAAAAGGGAGGGATAGAGGGAATTAAAGGGCTCCTGAGTGAATAGGTAATTTGATTCACTGTTTACATTGCTGGAGGAGATATTTAAACAGTTGACCTACTGATGACCCTTTAAATTGGGATTTCAGAGAAATTTTTAAAGCCAAATAAACTTCAGGGTAATGAAGACTGTTTTGTAGACTCTAAACTAATCCAGGTGGTCAGACTCGGAAGAGGTTGGGCAGAGGTCATTATTGGGGAGGGATCTGAAAAGACAGTTTTTCTTTTTCTTGTTTAAAAGCTATTTGTTATAAACTATCAAAAATTTATGGCAACCTATTATGTGCAAAGCATTATATTGAGTCATTAAAATATAGCTGGGGAGAAGACCGAGTATAGAACATGCAGAAAAATATATCTTTGAATATTCCAGGTGCCAAATGGTATACACAATAATAATGTAAAATATTGGTTTGGGAGAGATTATTACAGGGTGTGATGTTCAAGAAATAACTCACCTAGTAGGTAAGACTCTATTAAAGTCTTGTGAGATATGTAAAATTCAGATAGACAGAAGGGCTGGTTGTTATTCTAGGGAAAAAAAGGCATGCCATTAGATAAGGGAAGAGAGAAGGCACAAGAGATTACTGTGTTAAGGGCTGCTTAGAAAAGTAATGAGCAGAATTCAATGGGAAGTTTTGAAGGATGGTAATAGAAATGAAGGTTTACAAAATCCCCTTCTGATGTATTTCCCAAAAGAAGCAAAAAGAAGCAAAGAGAAAAAAAATACTTTATTACTGCTGAATCAAGGTTTTTACTTTATATTTTTAAGAACTGAGAAATATGTGTTAGATAAAATCTAGTCCTAACTGAAATTAATCATCAAAAGCTGACAACCCACCCCCATTTCCCAAAAGAGCTATGCAGTGCTGTGGGAAGATGAAGAAATTCTATAAAATGATGTTTTTAAAGACTCTAATCTCCAGTTTAGTAAAATGAAGATTGCATATGTGAATTGGTAACTGGTAAGAAGGCAAACTCTCTGTTCCGATTTTCTTTCCTGGCTGTGGCTGACTATGCCTTGTACCTAAAGTCAGAATAGAAGATTGCAGTCATGCTGCTTCTCTCATAAAAAAGTTTCTAGCATGTCTTCCTAATGGTGGCCTAAGCTGACTATGCAACAAAGAAAATCCCTTTCTAATGTGGAGAAATATCCGAAGTAGAAATAGCTCTAAGACTTGTTTCAACCACTATAGGGAGGCTCAATGTGTACACTACGTTCTTCAGCAGCCCAGGCCTTGTGTTCTCTGGTCACTGACTACTGAACAAATGACCTAATCATTCCAATCCATTATTCCGGCTTCCACATACAAGTTAAAGGAGAGATTACAATGGTACTCAAGAAAACAAAAAATGGAAACAAGACTAAAAATGGATAGCTTCATTTGGGCACAGAGCAAAGCTAAAGTTTCTTTCATTAAAAAAAAAATGATGGATAGGATAACAAATCAAACAGACAAACACAAGATCTATGCAAGAACCCTGTGATGATAAATGTAAACCCCAAATTAGAATGAGTATAAAGTGTACATTTTAATTGAAATTATCCTCTAGAATAAGATTTAATAGGAAGAAATAAGAAAAATGTAGACTCCATCAGGCTCTCAAGGAATAAAAGGAGATCAATTCTGTGAAATATATTAAAAGAGAGATGCTCGTAGACAGCATTTTTAAGATAGCTACCAAAAATAAGAAAATAATTTTATATGATAATGTCATTGATTTAAATGGTAGAAGATTCAAATTAATAATGCAACTATGTAATTGGTTATGTGAGAGAAGCATATATAGAGAGAAAAATTTAAAAATCCTAAAAATAGTAATATGTGTGGAGCATAGACAGAAAACCAGCATACAGGTGCTAAGAAAGCCTCAAGAAGAAAACTTAACAAATGAAACAGAAATAGTACTCAAAGACATAGTAGAAGAAAACATTCCTGAAATAGAAAATATTCAATCTGCAGACTGAAAGAACCTACCAATAAAATTCAATAAATTATCAATGAATTTCAAGACATAGCCTAAAGAATCTTCCAAATTTCAAAAATAAAGCAAAAAAAAAAAAAATGTTACATGCAGCCAAGCAAAAATCACTTACAAAACTATCAGACTGGCTTCAAAGTCATTTGCCTGCCATTTGTAACAACATGGATGAAACTAGAAGGAATTATGCTTAGTGAGATAAGTCAGAAGGATAAAGCCAAACATTGTATGATTTAATTCATATGAGGTATAAAGACAAACCAAGCAAACTAATGATCCAGATCAAGCAAAAGTAAGACTTTTGGTCCATAGAATCAATTTCGTGCTTACCAGATAAGAAAGGGGTAAGAAAAAAAGATCAATTATACAGTGGAGGATAAAATTGAATTGGTGGTGACAAATTTAACATATTGCATATAATATTGATTTATAATGATGTACACCTTAAGTCTATATAACATTATGATGCATGTCCCTTCATTCCCCTTTAAAAAAATTTTAAGAGACTTTAAAAAATAAGATACTCTGAAACAAAATGGCACTATAACTATAGAATTTTAAAGAGGTGAGGAAATGTGAACTAAGAATCTTTATATACAATCAAATTTCTATTAATCCATTTTGCCAACCGAAAGACAAACTCAGACTGAAGTATAACACTCCCTTTAACAACCTGCTTGAGGATAAAGTCTAATTAACTAATAAATCAATCAAAATAAAGATGTCGTAAAGACTATTTGGGAAAAGCTAATCTAATTACTTGGACCAAGTACTGCAATTAAATGTAATGTATATAAACAGGGATTTAAACCCAAGTAATTTTGCTAATTATATTGAGGAAAATAAAGTAAATATATAGTTGTTCAAGAACAAAGTATATACTATAGAAAATAACAACTGAAATGTAACTTAATAATTTAATGTAATCATAATAATTTCATTGAAGTCTGCACAAGCAAAGAATAAATTCCAGAGCGAAGTCTGACTAAATTTCTTTATCTTTAAAAGAAAATTCCTAAATTATTTACTTTCTTAATTTCATTAATAAGTTGTAGTACAAAAATTGACTATTACTGTATTCACAAATATCCACAAACATGAATCTATTCACAACCAGAAGAAACGGTATGCAATTCTCGAAGAAATGATCTAACAAGGAACATAAACATGTACAAAGTTACACAAGCAAGCACAGATCAATAGGTCACAGGCATAACATTTACCCAAAAATTAAAAACTGCAATGACATAAAAAGAAGAAAATAAAAAAGCATAAAAATAGGAACAAGATAGAAGACAAAAATACATTTTATAAACAAATGTGAACTGACAACTTGCCTATTCAAAGAAAAATTACCAGACTGGGGTTATACAAAGACAGCTTCAGTTTATATAATGCGTACTATAATGAAAATATTTATTAAAGTTTAAATTTAAATGATTTGAAAATACATAGCAGATAAATGAAAAGTTAGCTGAAATCACACACAAAGAAAACAGAAGGTTTTCAATAGCTCTGTCTGGCAAAGCTGAATTCAAAATTAAAAGTAGAAGAGTCATTCCTATATTATTGATGAAGACACAACATTCAGTGAATGTTTATCTCTCTCTACAGGTAGATGAGAAATAGAATAAAATTAAACTCTATAAGATAAAAATCAGCTTAAAGTACGATAAAATTTTACTGAAACACACTAGAAACTAATTTGAATACTGTTCAAAATTAAATATGAAAAATCTTTAATATTTTAAACAGAAATATACCTGTTCTGAATGATATACTCAATAAGTTATAATGTATATTACATTATTTCAAACTATATATCAGATTCCATGTCTGATAAAAAATATATCTACTTTTTATGTAAAGTTTATCATGTAAAATGTGAATAAAATTTAAATAAATTCCAAAGCTAACTCAATACCATTTTGACCATAATGCAGCAGAATAAGAAATAAATAACAGAGGTACACATAATTTATTATCTGAAATATTTGAAACTCTAATAAAAACCTCAGATCAAAGAACAGGTCAAAATCTTAAGCTATGGCAAGTCATGGAGGAGGGTCTCTGAAGGAGCAGGCCGTGTACAACTGGGTTCAAGTCCTAGACCTGGGAGGAAGCAAGCAGTTTAACAACTAAATAAAAATAAAATAAAGATGCTTCCTCCTTCTCTCTCTTTCTGCCAGCCTACTAGCTTTCATTCCTGCCTGTTGTACCTTTCCTTCAAAAAAACAAACCAAGACAACACTAAATTAAAAAAAAAAAAAAATTTAAGCATTAAATAACAATAAAGCAAGCCTTCACATTCAAAGTCACTGAATGCCTTATATAACCTTACAGAGTAAAAACTGGTACAAATGCTTAATTCAAAAAGTTAGAAGACTCTGAAATCAAACCCAAGGAAAGCATTCAAAGTAAATTCACATGTTGAAAATAAGTATCAGTAAATTTGGGTTTTGTAAAGTCTAAACAGCAAAACTAATGAATTCCCTAATTTGTCTATCAAGAATTAAAAAACGAAACACAAATATTCAGCACTGGAGGAGGAAAAAAGGAAGTAGTCACAGCTTTAATGAAAAGTAGAGGACTTAAGCTTCATCTGATACTAAACTAATAAAACTGAAAAAATTAAGAGAACAATGATTTTATAAAAAAATATAAATTACACAAATGTTCTCAGCAGAAGTAAGAATATTTAAATTGATTAATAACCACTGGGGGGAAAGTCAAGAGTATTGCAAAAACAAGTAAAATAGCCTCCCTTTCAAAAAAAAAAAAAAAGAAAACCTAGTTCAGATGGTTCCAAATATCATTCATAGGAGCTCCGAGATTTTTGAATGGAATACCTAATTCTAAAAAAATGAGGATTCTTTCTGATGTTTTTCTGGAGACTGTAGCCTGGACTTGAGGCCAGCTAAATAAGAAATAAATTTTAAAACCTTTATTTTGTTAGGCTGAATCCAGAGCCAGGAGAAGGTGGACAGTTAAATAAAACATCAGTTCACACCTATTAAAAACAGGAGAGGCACGGTTCTGTGCCAAATTGGCTTGAAGACAAAGTGTTGGAGGTATGCTTTTAATGAAGATCATTTCTCCACCTTCCTGTTTTAATTTGGTTTCGCTGGCACACTCGTGCTTCCTTGGCTTGGAGGAAATTTGCTTAACTGCCACCATCTCAGCCAGGAGCCAGACAGAACTGGATTCCTTCACCAGTCATGCAGTTTGGTTTTTGACTTTCACAGTGACAGCAGTGTCACCTACATGAAGGCCCAGAGAAAGCCCAACAGGATGGAGGGGCAGTCCTGTTTGGCTAGGACCAGCCACATGATGTCAGGAGCAGAGGTGTCAATGATTTTACACATTTCAATCAGGAACTACATCCTCTTCCCAGACCAACGTGGTCAGATAGACTCTCTTTGTCAACTGTTGCAAACCATGGGCAAAGTGGCCCTGGAGCTAAGCACACACCTTAGCCTAAGCCTCTGTTTAGTCTTGGAGCAAGCTGGGCTGCATTCTCAGTGAGCCTCTGGGACTCCCCATATATAACCACACATTCCTTATAGATTACATAAAAATTTCATGGCCATTTCATTGTTTTCCAAATATGCTCAAAATTTTATCAGCCTGCAGAACATCCCACCAGACACGTGTTTGCTGAGCTTGTCTGTGTTTGCTTCCTCCTGCTGTTGCAGCATATTGCCACCAACTTAATGAATTCAAACAGCACACTTTTTTTTTTTTTAATCTTAAGCTTCTGGAGGTCAGAAGTACAAAACAGTTCTGATGGGCTAAAATTAAAGTATTAGCCAATCAGTATTCCTCCTCAAGTTTCTAGAGAATCCATTTTCTGGACTTTTCCAGCTCCTAAACATCACCTATATTCCTTAATGTGTCTCCTTTCTTCCATCTTTAAAGCTCATCTTTAAAAATCCATTGTCAGACTCTCCTGACTCCACCCTCTTGCTTTTCTCTTAGAAAGATCCCTATAATTAAATTGGGCTCATTCAAATAAACCAGGATGATCTCACCATCTCACTATCCTTAACATATTCACATCTGTGAAGTCTCCCTGCCATGTGAAAACATCCCCACAGGTTTTGGGAGATAGCATCTGAACATCATTGGGGCCAATTCCTGTCTCCTCCAACAGCCCACCCAGGTCAATATAATACAACCAGACCACCAGGTTGTATGTGATTAAGATCCAATGAAAGAACAAAAGATGTCGGATGTTACAAATCCTAAGAAGTCGAAGGAGGGAGAGGAAATACAGCTTGTGAGTGGTCAGATGAGCCATTTTGGAAGGAAAGCCAGGGAATTGAACTGGATCTTGAAGAATGAGAGAGAAATTTCTTTCTTGGGTCCCAGAAAGTGTCTAGTTTGATGGTCCATTAAATATCGCATTCCTTTTAAAGGCATCTCCAAACACAGATAAATGGCTTTTGAAAGAGAATAACAGCAGCATTCATGTTCAGAACCAACATTTTCATACCTATCTACATCCTTCCTCCACCCCAGATAAATCTGTCTTTATTCTGCTGAATACAATGGGTGTGGTGGAGTCTCAGTTATGTCCAAATGGAGCTTCTGCTGCTCTAAGAAGCATTGTCAATTCCTGCATTCAACAGAAAGGGAATGTGTCCTGAGTTCCTCAGATGAAGTTCAGAATCCCTTTCTTGTTGAAGCAGTGTGTATAATGAACGTCAAGATTCATAAATTCTTGGTTGGAAAGAAAACATAGTCCACTTTCTTCAAAAAGCAAACTAATGGTGCAAAGTTAAATTCTTCCATTGTCACCAAAGTGTTCCTTTCTTACTCTCCTGGGTTGTCCTTTCAATGGTATTTTTCGTGTAATTCAAAGTCATCTAATGTCTCCCATTCATTCAATAAATATTTACTGGCACACTCTTATTCATGGATACAAAGGGAGGTGGCTAGGAGAATGTATTCCCCTCCTAAGAGATACAGTTAACATAGTCTCACAGATGTGTGATGAACTACTTCTAATTTCTAGCTGATAGTATCAATTCTCTCCTAGTTTGTCCTCCAACACATAAATTCTATATCCCATTTAAAACTTCTTCTCTAGATTTGCCTACCAATGACTACCTCATCACTTCTAAGTTCTTTGCACCTATTCTCAGAGTTCAGAAAAGGAGCGAGCACTGAACAATGCACCCCTCGACCACAGCCTTCCTTTTATGCCAGACTAGCATGACATGAGAGCAGGAATGTTCTACTGGGCTAGACATTATCTACACAGATGGGAGAAGTCAAGCTTGGTCTCATGCTTGGGCCATGCTTCCACAGTCCCATGGAACTCAGAGTTCAGGTCAAGAGATAAATATTAAACAAGTAACCATGCAGATGAAATCATACAGCAATTCCGTTTTTTCATAAGTGTTGTATTATAAGCCGTGTACTATGAAGTAGAAGAATAGGCAAGCGGCAAGTTTATTATTGGGGTATCATGAATGACTGCATTGCTAGCTGAGAAATGAATATTGAGCAGGACTTGGTCCATACCTGACTGGGAGAGAGTAAAGCATGCCTTGCAGAAGGAACACTTATGAATAGGAAAGAGCTTTGGTGTTTGCAGCTGTGAATCAAAGACCAGTGTGACTCCAGAAATACATCTGCCATTCTTCTGATATTTCCTTTGAAGGGGAGTACATTTATGTTTCTCATCCCCGTGTAAAAGATTGTTCTCTGCACAGTTGTATAGAAACAAATTGTACAAACTTATTAATGCTCATCATGTAATCTACTTCTCCAGGTTACTAAGTAAGTGCCATGGTCCCAGCGACCTTGCCTGCAGGGGTGAAAGGCTGTTATCTTTGAGCATCAAAGATTAAAAAACAAACAAACAAAACCTACTCTAGTCCAAACCTCATTTAGAGGGAGCCTTGTATCACTCTGTCCCTGGAATTTTTCTTATTCTTTGGAGGTTGAAAGGTTTGTAGACAAAACCTACAAGACTCCAGATAGAAAGCACATGGGAAGAGCTGGTTCAAGATGGCGATAGTCAAGGTCAGGACACATAAGGCTCTGGGAGAGGAAATGGAGAAGAAGGGGAAAAGTAAGTTATACCAGCTATGTATGCATCCTTTTGCACCCATTTACCTCATTAAATGCTAAAAAACTCACATGTATATTTTGATACTTGTTTTACAGATCAAAAGTCTCATGGTATGAGTGAATGAGTAACTTGTTCTAGTTCTCAGTAAGTGGCTGATTTTCATCTCCAGTCTGTTTTCAAGCGTGTTAATCTTTCCGTTGTAGTGGATTTCATCAATACCATATCACCAAGCCCAAATCAGACTCATTTCTGCTCCCTGGCAGTTCTTGTAATGCAAGGGCTCTCCCTTAAGGTAGAGCAGTGTGTCAGGATAGATGCTTCTAGGTTTTGGTAGATTTATATGTCAAAGAGTTCTCTGAAACACATGTACGAGAATTTAAATTAAATTAAGCTAAATTAATATGGGGCCAGACAGTGAATATCAAAAGTGAATCTAACCCCTAAAAGGTAGGAATCTAACTAATCAGGCAGACGATCAAGTTCCTTGGCTGCACGGGTAGGCTCCATTTCCACCAGGGACCAGGATCCAGACAGACCATCAACACACAATGATGGATGAGGGGTACAGTCTAATGCTCAACAGGCTTCCGGCGAGGTTCCCCTGCAAACATGACCTTCCAAACTCCACAGAATGAGATGTTCCCAGGGACCCACAAGATCTGGCTTTCCCTGGCTCCAGATAAAGGAATATTATTATATCCAGTGCTGGGCAGGACTGGGAAGGTAAGATTCCAGCTAGAGCCTGTATCTCGAATCAGGCATCTCTTTTGTTTCCCTATCAATAGAGTTCTGTTTTTCAATCCAAGTATGACCACTCAGGTGGTGTGGGGGATACTTCCCTCAGCAAGTAACAGAAGAGATGCAGGCAGCAAGAAACCCCTGGGGTACATGGGAAGAGGGCAAAATAAGAGTAGCATTCAGCTGGATGCGGGGGTAGCATTTCTGAAATGTTTGAGAAATTCTCAAGTCTCCTCTCCTCTGAAGACGAAGGCCATTTCATGAGAATTCTCTTCTCCCTTAAGTTTGAAGAATGAGTGTCTATTCTAAGAGGGCTCTTTGTTTCTATGTTAAGGCTTTCTGTGGCAACGGAAATGTTGCACAACGGAGCTGTCACAGATGGTAGCCACTAGCTACATGCAGCTGCTACATACCTGGAATGTGACTGCAGAAGTGAATGCGCAATGCTATTTTATTTTAATTCATTTAAATGTAACTGGAAATAGGTACATATGGCAAGTGGCCACTCTATTGTAAAGTCCAGTTCTAGGCTTCAAGCCGTGCAGGAGCAACAGCCGTGACTGGTTCATTCTTCCATTCTCAGTACTATCCACAGTGCCTGATAGATGTTGTGTATAGGTATTTCCTACTTGACTGGATGAAAAAAGGAAAAAGAAATAATTATATGATCCTACCATGTTAACATGGAAAGAGGATAATCCCTGAATCAGTTCTGTCTCTACCTTTTACAAATTGTGAGCATTTTGGCGTGCTAAAGTTTAAAAATGACGTAATCATATTAATAATAATTGCTTACATATATTAAAACTTAATAGATGAGACTGATTTGTAACAAACCTGTGATTTATAAAAAGAAATAGATATTTGGTCTTCATCCCAGTGTCTGGCACAAAGCTGCTAAAACCCTTGGAATTTGCTAAGAGAAGGATAAAAGTGTCATTTGTTATGTTAACAGCATTTGGAGCCCAACCTGAGTTGGGGGACAGGTGGTGGGTGGGGGCTGGTTGCCAGGAGAACTAACCTTGTGATTGGAGGGTTAGAACTTTCAATCCCATCCCTGGACCTTCTGGAAGGGAAAGAGCAGGAATAAACTGCTAGTGGGCTATGATTTAATCAGTCATGCCTATGTGATGAAACCTCAGTAAAAATCCAAAAGGATGGGTTCAGGGAGCTTCTAGGTTGAAGAATGGAGTAGCTGGGATGAAATGGCTGTGATCAAAATGACCATGGGACCTCCATGTTCCTTTCCCATATCTTCCCCTACGCACCTCTTCCATCTGGCTATATTCTATCAGTTATATTCTTTTATAATAAACTGGTAATCTGGTGAATAAAACGCTTCTCTGAGTTCTGTGAGAACTCTAGTAAATTAATCTAGCCAAGGAGGGGGTCATCGTCATCTGTCTTCTGTCACCTGTGATCAGAAGTATAGATGACAACCTCGAATTATGTTTTGATCTGAAGATGGGGCAGGGAGAGACGCGAAAGTCTTTTGGAACTAAACCCCTAACCTGCGGGATCTGATGCTATCTCCAGGTAGATAGTGTGAGAATTGAGCTGAATTTGTAGGAGACCCAGCAGGTGTTCAAGAAAAATTTGTGTTCACCACATTGGAACTGGTTGCCAGAAATGATGGTATGAAATCCTTTATGAATATTAGTTTGCTGGATCCTTACAAGGTTATTTTTCAGTTGAAGAAACTGAGACCAATGAGTTTGAATCAATGATTTCAAAGTGAAGATCTCATTGTTAGGTATAAAATTATTTAAGTTAATTCCAACCACCTAATATATATATATATATATGTATATATGTATATATGTATATATAATACATATATTAATATACAAATACGTATACTTACAATGACATACATGTGTCTGTCTACAGTAAGTATATGAGGCAGGTGTGTGTATGCACATTCATATTCATATACATAATCTAGAAAGTCAATAGCTTATGTTTTCAAGGCTATTCAGCTATAGCTAATGGTGAGCTGGGATTTGCACTCAGGTTATATGACTCTAAACTTTATACCTTGATATTGTCTGTAGTTTCTTCTGGTCTTGTAAGAAATATATTTAAATTTTAAACAGCTAACTTAGACATACATCTTAAGAAACTCTCCTATCAGGTATGGAATGTCCCCGTGTGCATGCTCAACCACGACACACACACACGCACACTCACACACTCGCTGTGAGTAATACCTAATATCTTTTCAATTTAGTCTATTGTCTCTGGCTACAGACCAAAAAAAATCAATCCTATTTTAAATGCCTCTAAATCAAACTAAAGGATTCCTTTTTGGCAGAGATTTCTAGGGCTCACCAACGTCTTCATCGCTCCGTTTCATGGTAGGATGCATTTCCCATGACTTCTGTCCTGTGCATGGCATGTGGACGTGGTGCACACCACTTCCAGGACTGGTCTCTAGGACCTTCCACACAACCTCTAGGCTGTTTCCTTGTTCATTAACAGGCTGGACACATAGAATGCAATGGAGGGTTCTGAAGTTTAAAGGGATAGAGCTATAGGATGGAAGGTATTTGGTCCCCTTGTAGACCTCAAATCACCTAGTAGAGCACGGTCCCCCTTTCTGTCCCCCTGCCCTGCTATGAAATTTAATGAGTGAGCAAGTCTTTTGTTGTAGTATGCCAATTGAGATTTGCTGTTTGCTAGAGCAACATCTCATCCTGACTAATATATAATTTGGTGCATGAGATGCACAGAGAAAATAAATCTGAGATGTGTCCATTGGCTCCCATCCTATCTCCACTGTCATGTTGGGTAAAGGAGGAATACACAAAAATCCACTATGGGTGACTGGGAAGAGGCCCACATCTGATAGTTTGATCCAGTTGTTCAGACATCAGAAGAGAAAGACAATGGGTATTCACACATCTTAATAACACGGCCTGCAATTTTTATCATGGTCTATAATTTCTAAAAGGGCTTTCTCAATACACTGTTTCAACTGATTAAACTGAATAGGGTAAGCATTCCTATTCTACTGATGAAGAAACTAAGTGTCTAGCATAGCAAAATTGACCTGCAATCTCTCACCCATATTAAGACCAAGGGTATAATTCATACTCCATCAGCAGATTCTAAATTCAGTGTCTTAGAAAAGAGAAGATGGAATGAGAGGCAGGTGTCCCAAAGCCAAGATTAAGGTTGGCTTCAAAGCAATCTCACATCTATTATTTCATTGCAGGGTAAGCAAGTATGACATGATTAGACCCATTTTATACATGAAGTACCTGAGGTCCAGAAAGATAAAGTAACTTTCCCAGTATATAACTTGTTTATGAGAGAATAAAGATCAGAACCTGGGTGTCCTGACTTCCAGGTTCAAATGATTGTTGTTAGATTTTACTTCTCAATCTGATTTTAGATAACTTCTTGCCTAGAAAGATAGTTCCTAATTTACCAGTGTTTTGTTTCATAGGAGTCTATAGCTCTGTATGCACTGGACATTTTTCTCATGTTCCTTTTTCTCAGAGTGTTCATTCAGAGGAAGTCAATGGTTTTAAGGAATACAGAAATATTCCTTAAGGTACTAATTGTTTCTTTTCTGAATCTTTCTTGATGTTCATCATCTGGGACCAAGGAAATTTCAGGTTTAGTGCTGCAATATTTGATGTCGCCCAGATGGTATTGCTGTGGGCATTTTCCATTGCTCTGGCAAGGCAGAGGATGGGATGAATCAGGGAAGGGGTGTACAGCGCCTCACAGCTCTTGGGTAAGGGACCACAAGCTTTGGATTTCTATGTGAAAATCTAATAGCCGATTTATAAGAAATAGAAAAAAATGGCTAAGAAAGTAAGAGTGGCCACCACTGTGTTTCATTGCCTTTGGGATCTGAGAGGATGGAAGCTCATTCCTGGAATATAAGATCATGAACCATTTCAGTAATGCAACTCAAGAAGGAAAGACACACTGACACCACAAGGATATTGTTTTAAATGGGAATTTGGTTGCATTAAAACTCAGCTCTTCCTGGGTTATTTGAGTGAACCCAAAATGCAACCACAGGTATCCCTGTAAGTGTGAGGCACATGGAGAAGGACACGAGACATTGGACCCAAGAGAGATCCAGTAGTAGTCAAGGACTGTTGACAGTCACCAGGAGTTGGAAGAAGCAAGGAATAGCTTCTACCTAGTATCTTCAGAGAGCCTGCAACCCTTCTGACACCTTGATTTTAGACTTCCAGTCTCCAGAATTGAATGAATAAATCTATTGCTTTAAGTTGTCAATGTTGTGGTAATCTGTACTATTGCATCAAGAAAGTCACTTGAGTTGGTTCAATTAGCATGTGAATTGAGTCCCAAAAGTCTGAAGAAAACAAGCCCTGGAGAATCTAACCCCTGCCTGAATTCAGAATGTGGAGGTAGCAAGAATACGCAACATGTAAGACCCAAAACACACCATCCTTCAGCCAGTTGGCTCAGAAAATAATTCCAAATTGAGTTCAGCTTTGAAAGTACAACAGAAAACAGAGTATGAAAACTATAAAACTAGGTGGCTTTGGAAGTTAAGATACAGACCAAGAACTGGTTGTAAACATAAATGATTATGAACTGTATACTGCCCTCTAAAGACACTCCCATTTTGATGCACTTCTTAAGTCAGAGAAGAAATCCAGGATTTTGGGGAAAGTCAGATGAATGGAAAAAGGATTTTGAAATGTAACCCGTAGTTGTGCATGTGTGGGCCAGTGTTAGCAGATAATTGTTCTTTTAGCATAAGAAGGTCAAGTAGACACAGTAAAGAACCATTTGACAATAAACTTACCTTTGTAGAATGACTTATTATTTAGATATTTCAGGACAAAGTAAACTATAAGCAAGAGAAAGAAGGCACCTCTGTGTATCCACCCATCCTCCCCATTCTTAAGCTGCCAAAGACACTGAAACTCATATTTCCCTTCTGGGCAACAAAATTGGTCAGAAGAGGAAAGACATTGGACTCACAGAAAGCACCAGAAACAGAGAAATATATGCATCAAATGCTGAGGTGTAATAATTTCTGAAGGAGAGATAGTCTTTCAGAAGAAATGAGGGTATGCAGAAAGGATTTGTGAGGCAGGATTTTAAAGAGGATACAAATTCCTTGGGAAAGGAGGGACTGTTTGCTTGGACTACCTTCTAGAAGCTCAGAGGGTGTCCGCATGGGACAGTTGATGCTATGGCAATGAGGTCGCACTGTTTTCTGCACTGATGGGGATAATTTTTGTTATTAGACTATCAACTCTGAGGCCAATTTCAGAGTTCCTGGTCCACCTGCATGTAATCTTAACCTTTTATCAGAACCTCAGAGTGATGACTTTCTTGCACCTTCTTCAAGGTCTTGTGTGTGCATGTGTGCGTGTGTGCACGTGTGTGTGCGTGTGTGTGTATGGGTATGCATATGTGTATATTCCCTTTGCAGAAAGAGTGGCCTAGACAGTATCTGGAACATATATTGGACTATGGGCAGCAGCAGGGGGAGGGCTATTCAGCCACAATGAACAATCCAATGGAAGAGACCACGAGGTTGATCCTTCCAACATCTCTCTCCAAAAAGTAATGTAACATGGGCAGTTACATGGATTACCTAAACACAAAAGGTTTTATTAAAGCCATAACATTTCCCATGCCCTTTGGGACATTAAGTAGGCAGAAAACAAGCATTATATATTGAATCTCAACAATATTCTGTTGCATGTCTTTAGGCAAGTTATTTAATATTTCTGAATCCCACTTTTCCTCTTCTACAAAAAAGACCAGAGTCTGCTTCACATAGTTTTAGAATTAAGTGAATCAATATATTAATTAGCTTATGCCCTCATTCTGCATGATATCTCTTTGAAAACCATACTGGCTTCAACATCCAGCAGCGGCCAACTGATAACTGATATGGGCTTCTATAAATGGAGAACTCAGATCAATCTTATTCTTCTTGGCCAGCAGCAATGACTTCTTTCGAGTCCCTTGCCCCTGGTACAAATCTAAACTGATCCATTCACTTCCTCAAAAGACATCATGGAACATATTTTCTGACTCCCAAGAAAATTCTGATGTAGAGCTGGACTTTCTATCCTTTCATTTGATGTCTCCATTAAGTGTTACATGTGCAGAAACCACAATAATCACTGATAGCCTTTTGATTTTATTACCAGGGTGGACACAGCTCTGTGACCACCTCCTGTTCAGGGACTATGAACAAATCAAGGCAAAAAATGTGGGAGAACTGAGTGGCTGCTCTGGCCCCCCCTTCCACACTTTCTTGCTGCCCAGGAAACAGCAAACGCCTCAGTTCTCCACCATAAAGAGGAAAACACAACTGAATCACCATTTGCCTACTGTCCCTTTCCATTTCATTAGATCAGTGAAAAGCAGAACCAGCAAAAAAACAATTTTTTCTCTTAATTTCAATATTGTCAATTGTAATAAACTCAACTAAGATTCGCTAGCAAACTGCTGTTTGTTCAGAGGAATTAAGCTGTAGTCTTCACATCCTGCCTTAACTAGATATTTGGTGCGGGAATAAGACTGCTGCT
Organism: Solenodon paradoxus; assembly: GCA_004363575.1. Classification (NCBI taxonomy): domain Eukaryota; kingdom Metazoa; phylum Chordata; class Mammalia; order Eulipotyphla; family Solenodontidae; genus Solenodon; species Solenodon paradoxus. The sequence continues at coordinate 50,148 of RJWH01003696.1, read as the reverse complement.
TCTCACTATACTAACGAATCCTGCTGCTGCTAAAGATCTGAATACCTTGTTGAGCTTGTGGGGCTATCTGATTCATTTACTACTAATGACTCATTTAATACAATATGTAAACAGAAAGGAAATACCTTCTGAGGCATTGGAAGCACTTAATGGCCTCAGACAAAATAGTCATAGCAAGTCTTTTGACTCTTTCCATAACTTAAACAGTGGCCCAGGTATATTTGCATAAACAAGCATTTGAGATACGTACTATACAAACAGTGGAGATGAACAAAACTTCATTAAGTAAGGGCTGAGTATTAGATGACGTGACAGAGATGAAGGCAGCCCAATCCCAAGGAAGAAATTTCTTGTCTCCAGGGGTCCCTGGTTTCTTCCCAAGAGTTTCTTATCTGAGTATGTTCTCAGGGATGGTGACCTTAGATTGGCAGCTATTGGTGCATGTCCAGGTCATATCTGGGTCAGAATGACTGTAGAAACACAACCATTGCTCTCAGCATTTATCTTTTCCATGTCACTTCTCCATTTGGAAGAAACAAGGAAGTACAGAAACATCGGAACTCAAATCACAAAGCCATAAGCTCATTGAAATATCCTAAACCTGAGAAAGAGTAGTAGTAACATGTTGGCTGGTAGAACTTGACAATTCTTCCTTGAAGAGAATTTCTGGCCATGATTCTAGATTAAAGAGTCAAAGGTATCATCTGAGACAGAGATGTTGACAAACTCCTTCAAGTAGCTGACAAGTTAGGATTTGATTCCTGATTCTTTTTCCACTCTCGTGCTCACTCTGTTGCAAAACTCTCAGTCCCACTGACACCCAGCCTTCTTCTTCTGAAGGATCTTGAATAGCTATTCTCTCTGCCAGAGCATCTTTCTCCTGACTAACTATTCATCTGGATTCAGGAGTTCCTTACCTACCCTCTTTGCCTGACCCAAGCCAGTGAAATGCTTTTCTATCTGGAGTACCTCAGTAGCTTCAGGTTTCTACTTACTTGTTGGAATGCCCTCAATGCCACTCTGAACTTCCTGAAAGGGGGCGGGGGTATCTATTGCCGTAGTCCTGATATTGCACAAGCCTTGTGGCACCTGCTGGTTAAATATTAGCAGTACGTATGGAGAATGAAGAAGCTCTATATCTCTAAGTATGTATATGTTGGAGGCCTCTAATGAGGATCAGAAGAGAAGGACACCAAATCAAATTGATGATGGTTCTGTTTCCTGAGCACAGGTCATGACTTTCATTTTCAGTAGTCATTTGAACATTTGAGATCCAAACATCAAGTCAGCTCACTGGTTGTTTTAACTGTCCCTAAAATGAAATTCAGATCAGTTTCCCTTTAATCCTTATAACTCCTAAAATACTTAGGTATTCCCAATGCTACTCTCTGGGCTGAGGGTATGCTTAACACACAGCATGCAGACCTCCCTCAGCGCTGGGTTCAATTCCTCTGTCCAGTTAGCTTGCTTCACTCATTAAGCTCAGCCCCTGAGTCTCGGACCTAGAGTCTATTCTTTGGCTAGGGCTGAACGTGCAAGATTTTCCCTTCATCGAGCTAATGAAGTAAGAGTCTTATGTCATCATTAGTGCTGATGTTAATCCAAGCAGAACTAATATTGGTGTTGTTCCAAGTTGAATGAACCAAGCCCAGCCCCCAACAAGCCAGATGTTAGTCAAGCATTTCTTACTGATATTAATGAATAACTCCCATGGGTTTTACAAACAGCTGAGTCCACCAAATGAAATTCAGGGACCCAGAAGCAAACTGCCTGCCTGATAGAGATTTTTCTTAGGAAAGTACCTAGGGCTTAAAACTTCTGAGCTGAGAGCAAGCAAAAATTATCTTTTCTGAGTAGCAAATGGCTCTAGTACTCTTAGCTCCTCACAGAGCAAAAAAAAAAAAAAAAAAAAAAAAAAAAATGATAATGAGGACAGAAAACAGACCCCAGAGGTGTCCTAAGGAGTGTTCATTGTGATTCCTTCTATCCTTCTGTGCCTGTCTCAGTAACTGTGGCTATATGTTTATGTGTTTTATTTCCTCCACTGGAATGTGAGGACAAAAACAGGGTCTTTTTTTACCTCTATGTCTGTGGCACCATGAGAGAGATTAGTTAACTCTTATAGGGAATAAATTATGTCTTCCTAGAATGTCTTCCTGAGATGGTTTCCTTCATCTTCCAATTCCAAAAGACTTCTTTCTCACCCTCCATCAAGTGAAATGTATCAACTTGAGACCTCCATTTGTACTTGTTCTCCTAGGAATGGGATAATAAAAATAGAAATCATTTATAGGAAGGGTCAGACACTGTGCTAAGAAATATGCATGCATTTTTCAACAATCCATGAAAACACTGTATCTGGATTTTTAAATAAGTGGCTAAAGCTTAGAGGCTGGATCAGAGTTGGAGAGATTGGTTATAAGATTTGCTGATTTGCTTAAAGTTCATAGAACTGGCACAGGGAAGATCAGGAATAGCTGGTGACACATCTGTCCATTGCACTAGCAGCTGGGTCACCTGTTCAGCAGGAAGTTAGCTACCCATCTACCTGACCTGGGAAAAAATGGATGGGAAGTCTACTGGGCTTCTTCCATAAGCCATACAATTGTGCCTTATTAGAGGATTTGTAAGTGAGAAACTTAAACTATTAAGACAAAATGTTATAAGAAAAAATATTAGAGAAGAGACCAGAGATGCATGAAAGTCTTTAAGTGTGGTTTTGGAGTTCTTAACATAATAAAGATAATACACTAAAGAAACTATCAAAAAACAATTTGCAGATGTTTAAATATTACCATTGGCTACTCTACAGTTGGTTCCCATTTACTCATCCCCACCTGCCACGTGAGGATGTTTTTAGGCTCTCAGTTTCAGTGAGAGGCATGTAAATGTCTGTTAATCAATAGCAGATACTATGGATACTAAGATGTTCTCTCTGTGGCTGTTCCTCCTCCATCCAGATTTTCACTTGTGTTTATAATGACTCGTCTATTGACTCTGTCCTCCTAGCTCCCAACAGAACCTGGAGATGAAGGGGAAAGTGGACTCCTACACTGAAAAAAATGAGGCATCCCCCCCACCCCCACTGACTATTCAGGATCCACCCTCAATCTCTTCACAGAGCACAACGGAACACCCTGGCTAGCTCTGCCCATCTGCTCACTCAAGTCTCAGCTCTCACCTTACAAAGAGGTCAAGACTGGCCCAAAGATGAGGTTTACTTCACCTCCATTTCCTTTATCTCTTTTTTAAATGGCACTGAAGAAATCTCTAAGCCTTTTCTTCTGTTATCTATTCCATTCTTAGCCCTTTTTCTCTGTCTGACCTACAATTTCCTAATTATTTTTATCAAGAGTGACTAAAACCTTCAGTACGCTCAGACTGAAATGTTCAGGTGGGGAAAGTATTTGGAAGTTTATCTTTACTAGGCTTCTCTTAAAGGATATTCGTGGTTGGAGACAATTACTGAGTATAGATTCTTTCCTTGGGTCAATGCCTCATCTATTTATGCCAACCTGTTTTCCTAGAGCCGATTGTCAGAATAATAATAGGTCCATTTATTGAACACTCAATCCTGTGCTCCCAGCAGTGGCCTGGTATTTTCCATGCAATACCTGTAATAGAATGACTCTCTAAAGAAAACATGATCACTTGTAGGTTCCCAGTAAAGAAACTGAGGCCAATTAATGTTAACTAATTTGTCTTAAAGTTACATTGTTAGAGATGGGTTCACTTCTCTTTCCTGTATTTATGAAACAACTGTTTACACCAGAGAGGAGGAAGTCTGCTTGGTGAGCTTGAAACAACAAACTTAGATTTCTGCAGCTAATTCTCAGGAAGCCTCTTGTCTGGTGGGTTAAGTCTTCAGAATCCTAAAGTACTAACAAGGGACATGCCCCACAGTCTGTCATTCATATCCTCCCAATGTCAACCCTATTCTATGTGACCTAACGTATAACAGACTCAGTTGTTTTCCGGCAGATTAAATGCTATATTTGGAAAGCTGAATTTTTAATTTGGTTTCTTTCCTTCTTTTAAAGGACAGGAATAGGCAGGAATGAAGGTGAGTAAGCAGGCAGGCAGGAAGAGACAGGAGGAAGAAGCATTTTTATTAGTTGTTCACATTGGTTGTTCCTCCAGATGCTGCATGTGAACCTTGGTCCTTGAGATGTATGTGAACTGTTTCTCTCTGGAGGTCGCTGACCTAACTGCTACTCCACCAAGGCATGCCTGTACTTGGTTTCATAATTAAAAGACCAGGTCACTCTCAAACCTTTTAATTCTTCATTTTCTAGTTTCAGATGGAGACATAGTTCACAACACTGTATGACACTTTCAATAATAAATGAAAGAACAAGGTAGTCTTTCAAAGGAATGGTTTCCCTGTTAGGCATAAGGAATTAAAGACATCAGTGAAAACTATTGTAAAGAATTGTGTCCCTTTTAGGGTCATGGATGCTTCATATTTGAAATGTTTCTGGAGCACCTACCATGTGCCAATATTATCATGTCATCATTTACCTGTGTTGTCACATTTGATCTTCACAACTAAAAAACAATCATTATGATAATCTTTATTTTATTCATATGGACACTGAACATTGAAAGGTTACAAAAGTGATGTAGCTGACATCAGAACTCGGGACTGTCTGACAACAAAGCCGACAAGTGGAGTAACTTGGGAATCCCTGTCACAAAAGCATAACTTCCCTTCCCCAGGGTATTCTTGGACTTAATAGTTGTTCCACTTCAGTTGTCAGTGACATCACCTTCTTGACTGGCCAGCCATTGGTCTAAAGCCCATTCATCTAGACTCCAGAATTTGGTTTCTCAGTCTAGCTTATTCACTGGAGTAAGGAGTGCATGACCCCAACCTAAATGTGGAAGGCTGCTCTTAGGAGACAGGTATTGATGTAAACATTTACCCTTGTCTAAGTCCTCCCTTTAAGACAAAATCTAACGCCAACTTGGAAGTCAACCATGTGACATCTTGGCCCTCTGCTTCCATGCCATCTGTGGAATACTAATGATCCTCTAACCTTCCCACAACCCTCCAGGCTCACACCTGGAACTGGTAACACTGGAGATATTTTGACAAAAGCAGAGTGGGATCCCTGTACACCACCTCCTAGGAAGGGAAGGAGACTCAGGAAGAGGAAGAGCAGTTGTTGACTGGTGGGCTCCCTGGAGTTCCAGCCTTGGTCCCCTGTATAGTTCATGAACAAGAGCTGGACTTTGCAGCCTTGCAGAAAATGTCATCAATGCTGCAGATGTCCCAGGTAGGGGGCCCTTAGGGAGGAGATCTGATGTGTCAGTCAGCAAGGAAAGGAAAAGAAAATGATTCAAGGATGGAAAGGTGTTTCTTTTTGGGTTTTTTTTGCTGTTGTTATTAATTTAAAGAAAATGATGCATTCTGGCTGATGGATTCAAAAGCAGATGTCTGTGGAAGTATCCAAGTGTGAGACATTTAAGAGTATAGTTATAAAGGAAGATTATAAATATGCCTTGCTGTGATTATCATTAACAATATTGCAGCATATACTAGAAAGTTGTTAAGACAGCAGATCTCAAGTGATAACTCTCATAAACACACACACAAATCAGTAATTTTATCTAATGCTAAAGCAGTAATTATTTTGCAATATGTAAGTGTATCAAATCAACAGATGGTATGCCTTAAAGAAAGTTGGAAAATTTTAAGTAAGTATGCATAGTCGTAACCTCTGAGTTTGTCCTTTATGGTGTTCCCTCGGGTGTCCTACTCTAAGTCATAGAGATGATACACAGAGTGAGAAATTTGTGCTACAGAACAGTTTATCCCCTGCCCTTCTCTATGCCTTTCTCCCCTGCACCCAGCACTCAGACACAGAGCCACATTCATATGTCCACCATGTGGTTTAATCAATGAAATTAGGTAAATGACCTGTACTTGTTTTCCAGCGCTCAGTGTGACAGCGTCACCAGTTATAGTTACAATATTCCAGTTTGGGGCAATGCTGTAGTTGTACAAATCTTCGTGGGAAGTTTATCCACATATATGTGTAACAGCACATTCTCAAGCCCTCAGGAATATTTTCCATCTTCATCTTTCCTCAGCAAAAACCCAAACATTCATCTCAGTAATGATTAACACATGCCGAGTGCATTTTCAAAGGCCCGGAGATCACAGTCCAGCCAGATACTGGAGCGCCACACTCAAGGACACACACGACACCTAGGCACACCACCTGCCTCTGTCCGGTGAGTCACTGGACCAAACGCCTCCAACTCCCTCTCTTGTCTTTGTAGACTGTCCAATCACCAGGCTCCTCTGATTCCTGCCCTCTTTTTCCTCCAAATCAAATTTCAACTTTTTGTAAACCTCTCTGAAAATGACAAGCCAGGGCCAGACCTGTCTTTTAATACACAAAAGCATAAATAATGCCATCCATCAGGTCTGCCACTCAGAAAGATAGATTGCTAGTTGTCCAGACCCCCACCTGACACCCAAGCCAAAGTTAGAAAGTGTCTCTTCTCTTTCCGTCGCCGCTCTCTCACTCACGTGCTCACTCGCTCGCTCTCTTTTTTATTTGCTGGACTGCTTGATTCTGATTAATGGTCCTGTCAGGGTGGGATTCCACTTGCTCGGATAATGAGTCAAGAATGTATTCCCTGTCACAGGCACAGCAGATGTCAGGGGCAGAAGGGCTCAGGGATGCCAGAAACAATATACAGTTTCTTCCTAGTCCCCTGACAGGCCAATATGCTGCACAAGGTCTAATTTATGTAGACAAAATGCAGGCGGGGCTGCCGCAACCAGAAAGCTGCCCCCCAAAGGCCCGGCTACAATGCAGTGCAGGCGGGCCCTGCCTGCCATCTACACCGCCCGCAGCGCACCCGAGACCAGCGTCGCAGGCAGGCGCCCTCGTGCTGCGGCTGAAGGTCTATAAACTCTGAGAGGCCCAGGGCTCTTTTGACTTCATTAAACTGCACTTTATATCATTATGGGAAAAATCAAACAGGGCAGAGGGCCTCTGTTTCCTTTAATGGCTTGATGAGGTTATTCACTGCTGGGCTAGGCCATTATCATCCCAGAGCTGCTGAGGGTTGCTGAGAAGGGTGAGCCGGCATGGCTGCTCTGACCAGACACCCTCCTCACTTTGAGGGCACTAACTTGATCTCAGAAGCATGTGTGCCCACAGAGTCCCTGAGGGCTCCCCCCGTCCCCCAGGGTGCTCCACGAAGCAGCTGCTCCTTGCCCCCAGCAAACGTGCTTGGTCTCAGCCCAAAGGTGGACGTGCATTCAGACGACGAACCTTCCACAAAGATTTTGTGCAGATGCACCGATTTCTTTCTTGAGAGAGCACTCTAGGGCTGTTTCTCGAACTATAACATGAAATCAATATCTATTTCCCTTATAAATTAAAATGTGCTCACATTCCTTTGACAGCTCAAGCAGTTAAACATTAAGGACATGGATTTAACTAAATCAAAACCAGGCAGGGGAACAATAAAATCACTAAGATTGGGAAGCTAAAACTCTGATGTTTGTTTACCAACCACTATTTTAATTTTAGCCATGTCACAAATTACCTTCCATTAAAAAAACAAAACAAAATCACTTCAAAGAGCTGCTAAAATTCTATGTATTATGTAAGTATTTGATAAGCTTTGTGTGGTTCCTAGACTTTATTTCCATGGGCACAATGAGCTCTTCTGATAGCTTTTTTGATTTTAGATGTTAGGGTGTCGGTCCTGATGGTTAAACCAGTCAAAATGTTATAAACTTACATCATCTCTCTCTCTCTCTCTCTCTGTGTCTCTCTCTCTGTGTCTCTCTGTGTCTCTCTCTCTGTCTCTCTGTGTCTCTCTTTCTGTCTCTCTCTGTCTCTCTCTGTCTCTCTCTGTGTGTCTCTCTCTCTGTCTCTCTCTGTCTCTCTCTCTCTGTGTCTCTGTCTCTCTCTGTCTCTCTGTGTGTCTCTCTGTTTCTCTCTCTGTCTCTCTCTGTGTTTCTCTCTCTCTGTCTCTCTGTCTCTCTCTCTGTCTCTCTCTGTGTCTCTCTCTCTCTCTTCCCTCTTCCTCCTTTTGCTCTTCAGTTTTCATATGTTTGGAAGGTTGTCACCATTATGGGAGCCAATATGACATGGCAGAGTGTGTGTTCCTGAGGCAGGCCCCTTGGTGTTTGAGCTGGTTCCACCTCAGACGAGATTCAAGGCTGTGGGAAATGTCCCAGTTATCTGAGCCTCATCCTCTTCACTTTAAAAGGCAGTAAATGGAATCCACCCAGCAGTATTTTTGATCATGTGTGTACAGTGTATGCAGAAAGTGTGCTGGGTCTTCTATTAGCATTTGCAGAAAACCAGATGGCCAGTAAATGGTAATAATTATTGTTATGTATTTTGTCCCACTGCCTCACATTGCACCACATAAAAAGGACGATAATGCAGATATGATAGCTTTTCCACTGTCTAGTGGAAAAAAGAGGAATTAAAATGGGCCCTCTGTTGTCATTATCGCCCAGTTCAACTGACTTCAGAAACACCCATCTTGAGTTTATCAGTACAGCCTCAGTCTCAGTACCAATCCCAGCGCCCTTCCTCATTTCCAGCACACTTCCCAACCTCTGCCTGTTGGCCTGCATGTTGACCCCTATTTTTCCCAGGTCCCAAGTGCTGGTTGGGTTGCTCCTAACTTCCATCCACTTGTTTCACTACTAGTGGTCACTTCGGATTTTCACAAGAGACAGCAATGGGAGAAGAAGCAGGGACAAAGTTCTGAAATCACATACTTCCACTAAAGTGAAAAGATGTTTAATGGGGAAGAGCAAATTCCAGAAGAGTATATACAATAAAATCCAAATTCTATTCAACATGTGTGTGTGTTTATTTACATTTACTTAATCTCTGAAAGGATCCATAAGAGATTTAACAATAGTTACCTCTGGGTAGCAGACTGAACTGGAGGTCAATTTTTTTATTAGAACTCTGTGTTACTTTTATATTAAAAATAATTTTTTAAAAAAGAAAAAAAAAGTACCAAGTCCAAATTAAGCAAAACTACTTTCCGAACTCCCCCTAAACTCAAGACCTTTCTCTAACGGTCTACAATTGACTAGTATACATAAGTCTGACTTTGTGAAAATCTATTGTGTAAAAATTCAAACACTACTCTGGCAAGAAGGAACTGCAAGGAAGAACCTGACTCAGGTAGCAGTGAGGAAGGTCAGAGGGCAGAAAGCAGAGCTGATGTGGACAAGGCTAGTCATGTACAGGAGAGCATTGCGCAGAGGGCCTGACCAGGAAGAGGGGGCTCTTTAGCATTAGTAAAGGGTTTCCCTGTCACAGATGATTAGTCAATGGTGATGCAGTATGATGGTACAACTGTAGACATCACTAAGGGGCTGGGGCAGGACAAGGAAACTCACATTTGCGAGTTTCAGGTGAATAATCAGGGTAGAGTGGCAGGGAGTGTTCGCCTCCTCCAAAAACTAAGCCAAGAGAAGTCACCAACTTGTGCGAAGCAACTTATTGGGCAAAATGAGCTACATCCCTATCAGTTTGACCTTCAAACATGACAATTTTGGTATATCTGAATGGAGATCATTCATCATAAACTAAAAAATCCCAGAATTGAGGTACCAAGCTAGGTCACTTGAAAGATGCCAGGTTGAGTACATTGGAACAAAAGCTGAGAAGAGGGGAGTGGACAATTCATTTTAAATCCCAGTTATGGAACTGTTTCCAAAGACCTGTCTATTCCAGGGGACAGGGGAGTGTGGTGTGGAAACTGCCTCTGGCTGGTTCTGTGCTTCCGTCTAGGATCTAGGTCGGGTGTGGGCACCAGGTCAGCTCTGCAGTCCTCAGTGCCCATGAGCCTTGGGAACAGTGACGTCAGTGGTGAATGGCTGAGCTGTAGAAAACAGCGTGTGTCTGTTATTAAGCTATTTTCCCAGGTATTCCCTGACATGTCCCTACATAGTCTTAATGACAGGGGAGACTAAAGTTGACAGCTGGTTCATCCTGGCCACATACCCATGGTGCTTTCTGCCTCAGAGTCAATATTCAAGTTTTCCCACTAATCCGAGATCCTCAACTTTCCTTCCATCTCAGTAGCTCACCCATCCTGCCTTCAAGGCCAACTCAGATACAACTTTCCTGCCTAATTTGGAATCTTTTTTGGAAGTTGGCTGCCAGTACGAAACACAAAGGGCCATGTGAGGATACCTCCCTTGCCATCCTTCGGAATATTCATATCTTTGTAGAGCAGAGATGAAACTGACCGGGCTCTTTCCCCCGATCAGGGAGGCACAGGTCATTTTTGTTAGGTGCCCTGGTGCCCAGAGGCTGCTATCCTTTGGAGGACACTGGAATTCAGTGGAAGACCCAGGAGTGGAGGTGTATAATGAACCCAAACCCAGAGGTTACTGTAACAATTATCTCCCCAAACCAAAAACACACGGAGGTGCCATGACAATTGACACGGGTTTTCATTAAAGAGGCGAGTAATCACCTAGCTTGCATAGTGCCTCCTCCAGGAAGCCTCTCTAACTATAGTGGTTCCTTCCCGACTCTGCTGCTTACTATGTTGTTTATTTCCTTCAATAAGTGTTTTATAATCTGGGTTTCTTCAAAACAAAGTCTAGGGCAAGAACATGGATGTATGTGGTTTATTTGCCAGGTGATCCCAGGAAGCAGAAGCGAGAAAATGGGACAGAGGAAAAGTCAATATAGACCTGTATTATCATGGCCCCTGACCTAGGCAAAAGGGAACTTGATTCCAATCAGATTCTCAAGAAGGTGAGAATAATTCAGAACCCAGCCAGGGCAGTCATCTGAAAGATCAGGATAAGGGAGGAGTTATTCACCAATTCCTGATGATCCCTTTTAATTGGGGGCGCCGTGGGGGGATTGATCCCTGTCAGTTGGAGATGATCTCTGGAACTCTGGAAGCATCCATGGTCCCTCATTTCTGGTCTGCTGTTGGTCCCGTAAGATATGGCACAGGCCCAGAGCTGTCTGCTACAGCATTTTGTAGGAAGTTCTCTGATTTACAAGATGGCCACACATTTAATGTCCCTCTAATTGCACTTAAAAGAGAGCAGAGAATGCCACATGAGAAGAGACCACCTTTGCATGTCCTCCAAAGGTCACAATAAATATTTGTGACAATTAAATAAAGGAACTGTCCCCACCCCTCTTATGGAGACATGGCTTCTCAGGCTCAGGACACGGCACGCAGAGCTCAAATTAAAGATAACTGCAAACTCTGCCCCGGCGGGGAGCGCGCCTGTGCCCCTGCCCACACTGCTACTCCTCGGCTGCTTCTAGTTTTGCTTTAGAAGCGTGAACATCCCCACCTGCTGCTGTACCTAACTTTAGTCATGTTTCTTGCACACCCACAAGAGTAGCTGTGTTTCTTTTGTCTTCTTGACTGGAGTACCCACTGTATCTAGGACAGGAAATGCCACACAGTAGGTACTCAGTGCATTCTGTTAGATGAAAGACTTGAAGTCACTTTGGCCATCTCGCCGTGGGCATTGTAAGTATGATAACTCTTTGCATCCTTGGAACATCAGAAGTAGTTTCCTTTTCTGGATTCCTGGTGACCACATGGGAAGGGAACTCTGACTCCACCTGGGCTCAGGGAAAGGGTGAGAAACCCACGAATGTTTCAGAAATCCACAGCCCTCCACTTCAAGCTGTATTTGATTTTTATTTTTGCCTAAATAATCTGAATTTAAACACATTAAGAAAAGATCCATTCACTTCCACCTGCTTCTAGTTCTATTTTAGAAATATGAACACACATTAACCTAACTTTGATCATATTTCTTGCAAAATCCTGGCTTTAACTTTATGACTTAGATAGTATTTAACCCATTCTAATCTTAGCTGTTTCATAATAATAACTCTTATTAACTAATAATTAACTTGTCAATTCAGTGGCTTAAAAAAGTAAATCAGACTTGTTTCTTTCCAATATGCAGAGATCATAAAATGATTTTATGGAAAGGGTAAAAGTTGGATTTAAATGACCACAAAAACAAAGAGGTTCCACATTCTGTATTCTTGTTTGTGGTTCTTCCTTAAGTGTATATCTATATATCTATATAGGTATATATGTTAAAATGTAGATAAGAAGAGCAGAAACTGTCTCGCTATCTAGGAGACACTGGAAATTATTGCTACAGTGAGAGCATAATGAGGCATCAGAAGTGCACAGGTGACTCGAGCTCACTTATGCTTATGCACACACAGAACCTCACCAGGAGAAGGAGTCAGTGTGATTATGTACCAGGAGCTAAAAATCAAGTCACAGTTACTAGGAGGACTCTACCCTCTTAGTCTGCTCTCAGATGAGGACTAGGATGAAGACTTGCAGGCAAACATATTTATTTGCAGTGATATGAAAGGCTATTTTCAGTTTTGTAAAAGACTTGTACGTCTTTAAAACCCACCTAACCCAGTTTTCAGAGACTCTCCCTTATGGAAAAAAGTAACTTAGTCTACAGTGACTTAAAAAATGCTGAGCTCATAGAAAACAATAAACGATGCTAGGTTTTGAATTGTGAGTTGAATTGTGTCTCCCAAAAGATATGTTGAATTGTTATCCCCTAGTACCTCAGAAAGTGACCTTCTTTGGAAATAGGGTTATTACAGATGTAGTTAGTAAAGATGAAGTCATATTAGGATAAGTTTCTTAATTCAGCATGACTGGAGCACACCAGATGAAGTCACCGACACACAAGGATAAGACAGTCATGGGACATCAGAGGCAAATATTGGAGAAGACCTACAAGTCAAGGATTGCCAAGAAATGCCAGAATCTAAGAGGTAAGGAAGGACTTTCCCATAAAGCCACAAGAGGAATCATGGCCCTGCCAGCAAGTTTATTTCACCCATCTACTCATTCTTGTAGCTTCGGCACCAACATCACCATCTTCGTAAAGACATTCATTGCCTCAGCCATGACAGAATGACTTTCCCTCTCTCATAGCACCTAGACTTTCAGAAACATTACCCACCGTACGATGTGTGGTTAAATGGCAGTGAGACTGTCTGTCCCAGCAGACTACATGTCCCTAAAGGACTTTATTCAACCACAGCCACCCAAGCCCTGGCATCTTATCTGACATGTGCAAGGTTCTCACTAATGCTGAAAAGGGGAAGGATGCATAAATGAGAACAATGACCCAAAGCACTGCAGTTCATCCCCATGGGCCCCATAGCTGGTGCGTCATCTCCCAAACAAAGAAATTCACCTGATTCTTATATGCCACTACATTCTGCCTCCCGGTGCCTCTGCACAGGACTCAGTTCAGGTTCAGGGTTGGCTTCACTCTAGGAAAGAAACTAGCACCTCCCTTCCAGGGGCACAAGAGAGCCAGTTAATTTACGTGAGGAGATTCCAGGCACCCTGCTTCTTGGACCCAGCAGAGAGAACATGATGAAGAGTTCCCACATGAGTTAGTGTTCAGCCTGGCCTCTAACATCAGGCCGGCTGCTCCTTGACACAGGTTTATGTTCTAAGTCATTAAGGTTTTCAGCCAAAATACAACATGTTTCTTTTTAAAGGCCCTAGTTCCTGCTCAGAAGTTTCTTAATCAGAAACAGTGACTATTAAACTCCAAACAAAGGAAATAAAATTAAATGTTCCAATTGCTTTTTGCTGATTTGGATTTTGGTTTCATTTTTATTATTTTCTTTACAAGCTGATGGAGAAACTCTTCAGCACCCAGCTGCACTCTGCTGTGGAGGGAAAGAAGTCAATGCCAAGGTGACTGGCTGAGTTATCGTTTCTCTAAACCACATGCAAAATGGACTAATTTTTACAAAATGCCAGCCTTTAGAATGAAGATACCTGGCCGTGGTTAGGAGGCTGCTGTGTACCTCTACTGGCTGAAGCATTTCCAGAGCCAGAGACAATGGTTCAAGAGGCAAGAAGAGGATTCTGTCAATTTATTCCTCTTTCATGGATTCCAGCTATCATTCACACAATACTTGTATCTAATCCACAGTTCATTTTCAAATTCCATCATTGTGTTAATATAATGTCCTTTATGGTGTTTTCCACACAAGGCCCAATCCAGGATCATGTTTACATTTAATTGTTTTATCTCTTTAGTCTGCTTTAATCTCCTCAGTTCCTCAGCCTTGCTTTATCTTTCATGAAATTGACATTGTTGAAGAGTACAGCTCAGTTCTTTTAAAGAATGCCCCTCATTTTGGATTTGCCTGATGTTTCCACACGATTAGATTCAGACTTATGTGCTTTTGACTGAAACTCTCCATGAGTAATGTGTTCTTCTCAGGTCATCACATCTGGTGGCTTACTACATCTGTTTGCACCTTATAGATGATGTTAATTTTGATGTATAGTTACTGGGTTTCCTTTTGCAATTAACGAGTAATTTGCGAGGAGTACTTTGAGACTATACAAATATCCTATTCTCCATAAATCCCACAACAAATATACCAACTAATGAATTTTTTGCCTTACACCATTGCTGATCTTACTTATTTTGGCACTCAAGTTATTTCAGTTGTGGTCACGAAGGATCCCTTTATGCTCTTCTATGTTCTTTTGGCATGTGCCTATTTTTAAATTCTTTTTTTTTTAATTTGGCTATAGAAGGCATAATAGGATTCTGTTGTATCTTCCATGTTGATCCCTGAAATCAGCCTTTGTCCAAGGAGTTCTGAATCCTTTGAGTGAAATGGTATTTAGAAATTAATACCTAGGTGCTCCAAGTCACAGTGTGACCATTGTTATTGGAATGTCATTGATTTAAGATTTTATTCACAGACAGATGATATGTAGACATTTTCAAAAATATCTGCTTATACTGGTAACTCCAATCCTAATGAGTTCTTTGGGACTATTTCTTATTGTTATTTGTTTACTTCACAGTAAGAATCATAGCTCACAAAAGATTTATTTAGTCGTAAAGGACACATAAAATAGTTTTTAGGTGGCTGTATCCACACCACTACAAAAAAAAAGATAAAACACTTGAACTTTATCTTTGCACTTTTTTTCTCATTTGATGAAGATATAGACAATAGAACACTGTTCAAATGTTAACTGGAATAATTTTTAACTCCTTTCTTTGGTTCTGTTGAAATAAAATACAATGTATTTATTTCACTTTCCAAATAATTTTATGGCTTCCCCATCTTTACTGTCTTATTTAAAAATTTTAATTTGTAGAAAAATAATATGGTTTCCAAAATTGAAAGTACATGAAAAATTATACCCAAAGAACTATTGACCCTCTCCTAACTCCGCTAATCTAATTTTCCTCACTTGTACCCTGTGTAGGTAAAAAAAAAGTAGACATTATTTCAAAACAAAAAGTAAAAAAGTATATATTTTCTTATTTCCCTTTCTTAGTTAAAGTAGTACACAACATAAACATTATTTTACACTTTCTTTTCTTTAAGTTTCATTTCATATCAGATTATGTAAATCTTCCTAATTTTTTAAAAGTTACTTAGTCCTCCAATATGTAGAATATCACTTTATTCAACCAATTTCCTATATCTGAGCATTGGGGTAACTTCTAATATTTTACAGTTACAAATAATGATGCCATAATTAACCTTTTGCATATATTCTTGTATTATTACAGGTATGTCTTCAGGGTAAATTGTTAGGTCAAAGGGCAAGCGCATATGAAATTCTGTTGGATAATCCTACAGAGATTATGCCATTATGTGTCTGTGAATGTTATTTTCCCCATAGACTTACGCTAGGGTGTATCTGATAGATGAAAAATTGTATTTCGTTGTTTTACAAATTAAGTGGAATTCTGTCTCATTTTCTGTGTGTGTATTTGTATTGTCCTACTCTTTTTATGTAGACCGTTTTGATCATCTTTCTCCCAACATTAAGTGTTCTTAATTTATTAGTCCCTTATTTGTTTTATGTGGTCTCAATATTTTCTGCCAATTTGTTTTTTGACTTTCTGCATTACATTTATTAATACAAGCTTATCAAAAATATTTGTACACCTTGATTTTGAATTATAATTGAAGACTTCCTACAATAAGATGAATGATAATTCATGCGTCAAAATTATTTTATAATCTCATTTTTATGTTTCCAAAAATAAACTTTTTCTAAGCTATTTGGAGTATTTTTATATATGATGCAAGGATTAAATTAATTTTATCTTTATGTAAATAGCTAATCCATTATCTCACCATCAATTATCTATAAATCTGTATTAGGCCCAATGATTCAATATGGCAGCTTTATCATATACTTAATTTTCAGATGTGCTTGACTTGTTTCTCGACTTTCTATATCATTCCATTTCTCTTATGTCACAGGGTAGTACTGTACTAGATTAACTACAGATTTTTATAGTCCTCCTCATAGATCTTCCTTCCATTATTTTGTTCTAACCGTGCATGCTTACATTCCATGAGAATTTTAATATCAACTTCTACAACTCTCATTTTTATTAGGAGAACCATTATCATGACAGTATTGAGATATTCTATTTCAAAACAAATAATATATTTCAATTTGTTTAAAGTCTCAAAGTCTCTCTCTCTGTCTCTGTCTCTGTGTGTGTTTGTATGCATGTAAAGTCTTTCCTCGATATTTTTAAAGCTTTTATTTTCAAATAAAACTTTGAAAAATAAATGTAAAACTTATGGCATTAAAGACACTTTTAAATTCAAAAAAAAATTTTGTAAATCACACTAAAACTTCTTCCATGAGTTCTAGCTCAATCACAACTCCCTCCCTTGCTCCAAAAATAGCCACTATCCCAAATTTTAGTCATGGTTTCTTTTTTTTCTTCATTTTCAAACACTATGTGTTTATCCTAAGACACTGAGGCTTAAACTTGTCAATAACTTTTTAATGTCTCTTGAATCGCATGTAATCTATAGATTTCTCCTCTATCCCTTTCTTTTCTGTAGAGTTCATCTACTGGCAACCTTGGGCTATTGAACCTATAGAGTTCAAAGTCTGGATTTTGCCAATGGCAAGCTCAGGATGCAGTTAAATTCCAGGAAATTTGCATTTTCTGCAACCTGGTAGCTGGGTCTAGAGAACTGATCATATTCAGATTTGATTTTCTTATCAAGTAGTATTGCAATTATTTCATTAGGGAACAGAGACTGCCCAGCATTCAATATTTTTGGATAACAGCAGATATTGATGCTCAGTATTTCCAGTATTTTTGTTTGTGTCAATATCTCTCCAGTCACTTTGATGTGTGAAACTCAGTCTCCAGGACGTTCCTTCAGGAAATAGAAAGTCTGGATTTTTAGATGTGATTTTTACATCCTTTACAATGATCAGAAGTCAATTCTGCTCATTCTCCTTCATCTTTATCTCCATGAGGAGATGATGTTGACAATATTGATGACAGGAAATAAGTACTACCTATGAACTCTTAGGAGAGGACAGTGCACTCTTTGTCAATGCCCTCAGAGAGCAGCTGCCCTCACCTGATGAGATTTAGAAGTGAAGGAAAACTTGGAAGTTTGAAAAGATAGTTTTGTTTTGCTTATTTGTTTTCATTTATTAACTCTTGTTGAAATACTGAAGGGTTGGCCTTAAGGAGAGAATCAGTCCTAGGATTATTGCTCCAAAGAATATTGTAGATCCAAGACATTCGTTAATATAAGCTGCTCCAAATGCCTTCATGACCCAGAGATGATGTCATCCCATGGTGACTTCTCTGAGGGCTCTGCACTGGCTGGTGGCACACATAGGACTAAATCCCAGTCCATCTCCCCTAGGTCTGCCTGCGAAAGAGGAGCTAACACTCAGCTTGTGTTCCCCCTTCACTTCTTCCTTTCTCACAAAGATTAGAAAAGCAAAACAGGCTATTTGAGGTCTTGTTGCCACTGGGAAATGCTCTCAGTTCAACTTTTTCAAACAAGTCTCTCTTTACTCATTATTTTTTTTTGTATTAAACACCTACTACTTGCCAAGCACCTTTTCTATCTATGGCTATACAATAATGAATGAAACATACCTAGTCCTGCCCTGTGGAGTTTATTATAGTCTGTTGAGGGAGATAAACAATAAGTAAGTGGCCACCTCAATAAATATAATTTCAGAGAACACTAATTTCCAAATAAGAAAATAAAAGAGTGCTATTTTAAAAATATAGTAAGAAGAGATCTCCTTTCAAAAAAGTGGTGAGAGAGGGGTCATTTGTACTAAGACTGGGAGATACAATGGCTCATGAACAAGAGTAGGCACCTTCTCTACCTAATTCCATTAATTTCTGTCTTTAATCAACTTTAAGTAAATTTGTATATGGGCATCAAAAATACCACATTGAAATAATATTCTCCTCAACTTAAATAAGCATTATAAACCGTGAGAGAAAATATATAAATAAATAATAAAAAAGAGACTCAAGGCACATGGGGAGAGAACTAGGTCCCAGCTGAGAGTGGGCATGACCAGCCTCTTCACAAGTCTAGATTAGGGTTATGGAGACAAGGAGATGCTTTCATTTCAATTCCATCATCAGAAATAAAAGAATAAAAATATTTAAGCTGCTGGGCCAGCACACGGTCCAGAAATCTCATCTCAGAAGAATAACAAATAGCAGAGGACCCAAATGTTACTACATCTGAGTTCATGTTAGTTAGCTAGAATAAGGGTCATTTATTGCAGCGTCCAAGACAAGGTTGGTGGAGCCTAGTTAAAGCAATGTTTTCTGACCCACCCCCAAAATCATCTCTCATACAGGGATGAATAGAATTTGGTTCTTGCTCGTGTATGAGCTTCTTTTCCTTCTCCATTTCTGGGTTAGGAATGATATTTGAGAAATATCTTACCAATACTGAAAAGTATTGCAGTTATCTAAAAAAGAGCAAGAAAGTATCCCCATAACCAGAGAGGGGTGTCCACTCCACAGGTTTACCTCTTCCTGTGAGTCATTTATCTTTTGGATACTGTCTGACATCCCTTTACCTCTCCGTCTTCTTCCTTAGGGCTGTGCTAAGTAGTTCAGATTTGTTCATGAGTCATGGGGAATATGAACACACTTTCTTCTATTTGATGAGTTGTTTAACCCACACTTCCGGGAAGCACCAAACTGAGTTGCCAACACCTACAAACAGCCATTGCAACATCAGCCAGAATCTCTTGGGCCCTTTGTCTTATGAGGCTCACGAATCAGGGTGTTTATAGTGTAACTGAAGCAGTAGCATGTATTAGAAGCAAGCTTTTCTCCTTCTATCCTCCCCACCTACATCTACCTCCCCATGGAAATCTATTATTCCTATTAAGGTATTGCAGATAAAGAAGAATGAAAAATGAACACTTGAAAGGGTAAATTCTATCTACCAAATGGTATGTTAGCTGTTTCCTATTTATTTCATGTAGTTTTCAAAATAAACATCATCAACATTTTAGCTGCATTTTATAGATGAAGAAATAGAGACTTGAAGGGTTCAAGTGGAGGTCTGATTTGATCTGTTCTGGTCTTCTCATTAGGTAGTAGGTTCAATTATAAAGCTGTCTCCCCTAGTCATGGTTTTTTTAAAAAAAAAACCTAACAGAAACATAGCAGGGTTCATTGAAGGCCCATTGTCTGGCCCAGATACCATTAGATCCATGTAAGATTTCCTGAAACGCTGTTTGAAAGCCAGAGCTCATCTTTATTACTGAAAGCTGTATCGAAGTTTGACAGAGAAATTAACCCTGGCTCAGTCCTCCCAGATTCCCAGGGCTCTGTGCCTGAGCCCATGAGTTTGCATAGCACCTAGGTGGACCACGAACCCAATGTGAGCAGGAATGGCATCTTGTAAAGATGAGCCTCCTCTCAGCTAGTGAGCATATCAGAAATGCCAGAGAATTTTCTTTGTCTTCTGTAACGTTCATTACAAAAGAGTCCCCAGATGGCAGATGACTATTAGTTCATAGTGACCTATATAAATGTCAAATGTAGAACTATTGCCCCAGCAAAAAAATCTCTTAATAAATAACAGGAAGGATGAGATTCTGTTGTCATCAGTATTTACAGATTATGCATCTGGGTTCTTCCGCTCTCAAGCCAGCACAGAAATGCTTGCATTTCACTAGGGAATTCAATTAGCCTGAGTGATCCAGAAGTGGAGTCCCACAAGAATAACTGGCACAGATGAAGAATAGTGACCCTAAAAAGTCCAGCCAGTGACTGGGAAGACTGAAAAGGCTTTGAGGCATTGCTCGGACATGTTTTAAAACGTTTCTCCTGCTTTCTATCCTGGCATCCAAGTGTACTACCACAAAAGGGAAGGTCGGCTTCTCCAATCTCACATCTGTAGAATCCAGAAAAG
Organism: Solenodon paradoxus; assembly: GCA_004363575.1. NCBI lineage: Eukaryota > Metazoa > Chordata > Mammalia > Eulipotyphla > Solenodontidae > Solenodon > Solenodon paradoxus. Next base: position 29,866 of record RJWH01003696.1, on the reverse strand, counting down.
GGGCATCATTTACTATCAAAGGGAAGTTTCCAGACCTTAAGAAGTATAGAAAATGATTTGTGTGAGGAGCTTAGAGGATAGACTCTTCCTTATTTGAAATTCACAAGGTCTCTGCCTACCATCTGCCAGATCTACAAAGAACTGTTCTCTGCTATGATATGTGTGCATCTGCACATATAACTGTATATGTACACACATATATACATACATGTAAATATCTTTCCACACTATATATGTGTATGTGTGTATATATGCATCTGTGGATGCATATATATGCATTATATGAATACATATCTATGTATCTGTAGACATACTATGTGTGTGTGCATATGTACACAAACATGCATGTACATATTTGTAGGTACACATATTTGTGTGTCTGTAGCCACAGTATGTTTGTGTGAAATCTTTTTTTAACATATCAGTGTTTCTAACACAACACACTTTAAATCTGGTTCTCCAGATGAACAACTGGAAAATGTTTCAATATGCTCAGGGAACTAAAATCAGCTTGTATTGCCTTGTTGGCTTGTGATATAACAATTCTGGTAGGATTTTTCTCTTGTCTTTATAGAACTCTTGATGGTTCTAGAAGCTAAGCAGTTCGGCTAAAGAAAAATTTACCCCTAGAGTTTGGGCAAAGGATTTACTAGGAAGCAACTGAATGATCTCTAAGTTCAAAGAGAGGTGATCATAATTTACATTCTAGACTGGAGCAATTCTGAGAATGAAAGACAGTGTTATAAATCATTTCATCAAGCCAACAGGAATAATCAAAGTGTACAGGCCAAACCAAGATGTACGTTCACTTTGTTCAAAGATGACATATAAACACTGCAAAATTAATTCAAGCATAACATGTATCTGTGGAATAAGAGTGTTCACTCTAAGAAATAACCAAGGCAAAAAGGCAGCAGGGGGGAGCAGAAAGAACTTTGTTATTTGACAGGACTTTGTTTTAAAACCGGCTACCATTTTTAACTAGCTATGCGACCTTAAGCCTCTAATTTCTCACACAGAAAATGAGAATAAAATACCTTGAAAAACTTTCGTCAGAATTAAATAAGATAAAAAATGTGACATGTCTAACATATTGCCTGGATAAAAATAGCACATAATAATTTTTATTTCTCATTTGTAGGGGTATGCAGATTCTACTTCAAATCTGTTTCATATCATTATTTTTTGGTTTTAAATCAACAACTACTAAAAATGCTCTTGAAAATTAATTTCCAGCAAAACTTTTTTCTATCAACTGACAGCTGGCAGATTGCAGCGTGGATGTAGATAGATTTTTGTGAGTCCTATTATGAAACACTAGTCTTTGATCCAAATGTTTTATTTTCACTTTAAAAAATTGTATAATTATACATATAACACCTCAGCCAAGACTGGAAGCAGAGATACTCTTCCCTAGAGAAATCTACAGGTCAGGGAAACTTTCCAGTGTACACATTGCAGACCAGGAATCTCACTGTGATACTCTTAACCAACTACAGTTTCTGGCTTGTTGGGACATATTTCATATGTTGCAGAAAGTAAACATTTTATAGCAGAAATTCAACTCTATTTGTTCATTTAACTTCAAAAAAGTCCTCCAAATGGCCGAGGCACCTCAAACAGTAGGTGGTCCAGATTCCAGTTAAACTAGTACTTCAAACTTTGGATTGAACAAGATGAGGACTGAAAGAAGTAAGATTGTGAAATCAGGCCTGGCTTTAAACCAGTTCCAACCTCTTTCTAGCGGTATGATCCTGAAGCAGTTATTTAACCTCACTGTCTCTTGGTGTCTTTATCTATATGGTGGGAATAATCAAGAGCTAATGGTAATGCTGCCCAATGACTGGGGATCCATTCTATGTAAGTTCTCTCCCATCATCTCTTCTCTTTTCCCTGATGGTAAAAATGCAATAAAAGACATCAGACATTGTGCTTGATTCTGGCTCAAATTCTTAAACACAAAGAAGCACTGATAGTGGAAAAATAAGTATGTTCAAATGAAACATTAAAAAAAAAACTTGAGTCTGGTTGACTTGTGGTATCTAATGGCTTAAATCATCCTACCCAATCAAAGTTCTAGTTTTTTCTTTCTTTAGACCAGGTCTCCTCACCCAACAATTATTCTTATATTAACTAAATGTAATTACACAGTGACTGGATAAACCCTCCAAATGCGTTGTCTTAACATCGTTCATCAATGGAACTGACTAGCCTGTGCATAGCCTTTATTTAAATTTAACTTCAATTGACTTCAAAGGACCCTGTGTTGAGTTTGGCCTTAAATGCAATGTGACTCTAATGAAGAAATATTTATAAGTTTTCTGTGTCCTGCTATGAAATGACCCGTTTGCTGTTTTTTTTGCTCAAGTGACCTCATTTTTCTGGAGACAGAAAAGGGCTCAGTGACCTTCCTTCCCTTTAAGCAGGCTCCAGGGAACTGAAAAGGAGAGAGCAAGAAATTCCATGTCCCCAGCTCCAGAACGGAATCTCAGTGCATCTGTTTATTGCCTGGCCTCCCTTTGGGGAAAGGAGACCTCTTTGTTCTACTCCTGGCAGGATCAGAGTTAACATGGCCCAGAAGGAACAGAATAAAGCCTTGCCTCTCCCATGATTCTGGCAGGTCTACTTTGCTTCGAAGTCTATTCACACGACCATAAATTCTGAACTCAGGAGGATAATCCTAGCCAAAGTCCACATGTGCCGGATGCCATAATGTAAACTGCATATGTTGAGAGAAGCTGTTAATGGAACCAGTGAATGAATACATGGCCAGCTCCATGTTTGGGTCCCTGGATTTCCTCTCCTCTGTAAACCAAGGTCTCTTCCCTCAGTTTTAACTTTCTGACATGCCCATAAATAAAATCATTTTTGGCTACCAGATCCCCTTGAGATATTCAGAAACAGCCTCAGTTCCGGAGTTAAAGTTCAGGCTATTTTCAAGAGAACAAATGGCCAGGTCTACCTCTCCCTCCACCCTGGTAGTGAGTAGAGTGTAGCTCAAAAAGAAGATGAGGCACACAGGCAGCATTTCCATTCTTCACAGTCCAATTACCTGCACCCCTCCAACTCTGCCCTTGTTCCTATAGGAAGGTGACCAGATGGTGGACACACTCATTCAACAGGCATGAGTTCGTCTTATAGAATTTGAGCTCACATTCAGCTAGAGAGTTAGAAACAAATCTGAGTGACTGCAGCCCTCCTTCCCTTACCTCCCTGGGGTTTCAGCCAAGCTCAAGGCTGCAAAGCAATGCCAAGACCTTCAGCCGACATGTGGACCTTGACGTCTCTATCTAGAGGAGCATCCACTGAAGTGCATACTTTCCTTTCTGGTCCTTGGTTATTGGTCTGTGCAAGGTGAGGCTCAGACATCTCCATATTCCAACAGCCCCATCTATTCCAGTTTCATTTCTTTACCTATTTTTGTACTACAATATTTATTCTTTGGCTACTGTCAGACACTGCTGGGTTCTCAGAGTTTCTGTTAAAAAAAAAAAAAAAATCATTTCTGGACCTGTGTTGCTTCTTCAGGCCTCTTGTCAGAAAGCGGGGGCCAGGCACTCAGTGACCTGCTAACTTCCATGTGCTCACACTTCCCCAGAGCCCAGCATTCAGTTTTGCGATTGTTGCACAATGCCATTCTGTACCTCAATCTGAGTTTTACTCTCAAGAGAGAAGGAAAAATTACACTCCTGGAAGCCAAATGCAGACCTCTCTCAGAGTGAGTAGCCTATGTTTCCTTGATACACTATCCCGGGGAAACATCATATCTCATGTCACGTTCTCTTGTACAACACAGGGGCTAAAACAGATACATGTCTTTGGGCAGATAAAACTGAGATATGCCTAATGCTCCAAGTGTAAAGCTTTGCTTTCTATTATTTGCAGAAGGTTGGCAAGACTATAATGTTGCACCCATTGAACAGTCTACAAAATTGTAATTATTATCAATTTAAATATTTCATTCAATATGAAATATGGATATTAATTTATTAATATTTTATCAGAGAAATGAGATATTGTAGGTCAGGCAACCAGTGCATACATGCATGCACACAAGCAGAGGAAAGTAGTACCTCGGTTCAACATACCCGTGTTCCATAAGAACACTATAATCATACCTAGAGTTCTAGAAAGTTTGCATGGTGTCCTAGGGCTTGGCCATGCACAGCTCCAGAAATAGGGTGTCTGTGCCTTTAGCCTACCCCATCACCAAAACTCCAGAGTCCATGCACAGGTGACATCCGAGTGCTCCATTATCACTTTAGCATAAAAATAAAAGTCACTGCTATGTTCTGTCAAAAATGCCCAATTTAACACATTCCCCTTTGGTTGGTGATTAAGTGATTATAACCTCAGTAGAACAAGAATAGTAGAATGAAGGTAAGCCCTGTTAATTGCAGATAAAATGTGGAAAGACTGAAAAATACATACAAATAAAAATAAAAATCACTCATAATCTCACAACTCATTGCACCAGTGAAAATGGCTATCAACCAGAAGTATGGAAACAAGAAGTCCTGGATAGATGTACAGTGAAAGAACTCTTTTGCACTATTGCTGGGAGTGAAAAACGGTGCAACCATTACGGAAAACAGTAAGGAGATTCCTCAGAAAATTACGAATGGAAATCCCAAAGGATGCAGTTTCTCCTCTACCGAGTATTTACCTAAAAACACAACAAAACATATTTGTCAGGATATGTACTCTGCCATGTTCACTGCAGTATTATTAACAGCAGCCCAGAGCTAGAAACAACCAAAATGTCCATTGATAGATCAGTGTAATAAAGATGTGGTATATAGGCACAATGAAATACTACTCAGCTATCAAAAGGGTGAAGTCCTGTCATTTACAGAAACATGATTGAACTTAGGAGAAATTATACCTACTGAATAAGCCAGAAAGAGAAAGACAGACATCATATGATATCACTCATATATGGTGCACAGAGATATCAAGCAAATAAATGAACTAAAATTGCAAAAAGAGACTTTAAAAATGAATTAAATTAAAAAAATAGACTTTAAGAAAAAAAGATAAGTCAGTGAATGCAGGAAGAGAAGGTAGAAAGTACAGCAGGCAAATAGGATAAAGTGTATTAAGTGTATAGTGGAAGATAAAATGAAATAGTGGTGAATTACTAGATTTGTATATACAAATGTTGATTTGCAATGATGTATAACTTAGAAATGTTCATTATTTTAATGCAATATTCCTTCAATAAAAGCAATTTAAAAAATTATCTCACAACTCAGAGACATCTATTCCTACTATTATAAGGTATGTTCTTCCAGTCTCATGTGGGCACATCTATTTGTTTTCAAATTTATTTAACAAGACTAGGATTACATAGTTTGGTTCCTTGTTTTATGTGCATTTCATCAGCTGTATTTTGAAAATTCATCCAGAAATTATTTTTCATGTATGTATGACATGACATACTTTAAAAAATCCAAATATTCAGGTTTACTCACAATAGTTTGCTATAATATTGTGATGATCATCTACATGAACAACTTTTATTATCTCCTGTTGAAAATATCTAAAAATTTTAAAAACTCTTGAATACTTTTAAGTCTTGATGCATATTGCCAAATTTGTCCTCTATAAGCTAAGCTTTATAAATATTCTATCACATAGCTCTTACAAACATGGATTATGTTATCTTTGACCTTTAAATCAATTAAAACACTGCTCAAAAATTTTATTTGATTACTAGATAGGTGTAATAGGATATAAAATGGCTGCTAAACATATCCTAGACTTCCAGTCAAGATGGCAGCCTGTTAGGAACAAAACTCATGTCCTCCCCACAAAGTAATTGGAATCTGCCTATTTGCCAGAAACAGACACAGAGGAAAAGCAAGCAGAGAGGCTGTGTGGACACAGCAGCAATTGCAACTCAAATGGTAGGTGAAACGACAGAGTTCAGAGATATAAGGCAGATTCAGGATTTGAGATTTGAACCATTGCTGAGGGGGTGGAACTGCCAGAAGAACTGGCCCTCCCAGGAATTGCAAAAGCAGTAGAGAGCCTGTCCAGCAGGGCCAGGACACAGAGATGGGAGAGAGGGTCTGGGTGCAGGGCGAAAGGACGAGTACCCCAGTGGTTTGAACAGAAGACTTGACGAGAGAATTATACTGGGTGGCACCATAATCTGAAGGCAGCTAGAGGAACCCCACACCCTCATTCTCTGCCACCACATTGCCCTAGAGTCGTAAGACCTGCCTACTGAAAATCCCATCTTCCGGTTCAAAGGAAGAAGAGAATCTTCAGAGGGAGAAACTGCCAACACTACCCGCCAGTACCAACCTATGGGTGGAGGTGAAACTGCAGCCTGATTGCTGATTGTGGGCCAACAGCAAGGTGGACATTACAGTTCAGAGCTGTAACATGGGGGAAGGCTCTGTATCCCCCACACAAACTCCAACACCATAGGTTGAACTCTCAGGCAGCAAAAGAGAGTCCAGATAAGAGCTTTAACAAACTCAGTAAGTGGTGATGCCATAAAACTCAAGAAATCCCAGTGTTCAAACCAAAATCCAGGCTCACTTGGTTCAGGTCGACAACCTACACGAGGCCATCAATGCAGGGAAACCTACTCCACAGAAGCATACACAGAATACCAGAGATACAGAGAATGTATGTGAAATGACAAATCCAATAAAAAACACAGGAGAAAATTGGAAAATAAAAGACACATGCAAACTATTTTAGGATGAATTTAGGGCAACAGTGATAAATACACTCAAGGAAATCATGAAAACAATGGAAGTAGGAAAGGAGAACAACAAAAAAGAGAGAGAAGAAATGAAGCAAGATATCAAATACATGAAGAATATGACAGCCAAACTGAAGACTCAACAGAGGGACTCAAGAATAGGATGGATGAAGCCTCCAAAGGATCAGTGAGATAGAAGGTAGGTTAGAGGAATGCACTCAAGCAAACGAGCAAGTAAATAAAAGAATGAAAAGAAAGACGACAGCGTCGAGACCTAGAAGATAAAATCAAAAGGAACACATTCATATCATTAGGTTCCCAGAAGGAGGAGAAAGAGAAAAGGGGGCAGAAACTGTATTTGAAAAAATAATGGTTGAAAATTTCCTTAATCTGAAGAATGAAGCAAGCCTCCAGATCCAGGAAACTCAAGAGTTTCTAATAAAAGAAACCCAAAGAGATCTATACCTAGACACGTTGTGACCAAAATGTCAAAAATACAAGATAAAGACTCTTAAAAGCTTCCAAAGAAAAACAAGTCACATACAAAGGTGTCCCCATAAGATTGTCAGTGGATTTCTCAAGTGAAACATTACAGGTCAAATAACCAGAAGAAGATATTTGCATTTCATGTTTTTGACAAGGGCTTAATATCAAAACTATATAAAGAACTCACAAAACTAAATAACAGAAAACAGCCAATTCAAATAAAAAATGGGAAGAGGAAAGAGACATTTTTCCAAAGAGGATATACAGATTGCCAACAGGCACATGAAATGATATTCCTACTTGCTGGCTATCAGGGAAATGAAAATCAAAACAACAATGAGATATCATCTTACACCTGAGAAACTAGCTATTATTCAAAAGTCTGGAAATAACAAATATTGGAGAGAATGTGGAGATAAGGGAACATTTTTTATGCTGTTGGTGGGACTGCAAACTGATACAACCACTATGAAAAACAGTGTGGAGATTCCTCAAAAAGTTGAAGATGGAAATCCCATATAATGCCACGAGCCCACTTTTGGGTATTTACCTAAAAGATAAAAAAACACTAATTTGCAGAGATTTATGACACTCCCACCATGTTTATTGCAGCCCTATTCACAACAGCTAAGACTGGAAATGACCTAAGTGCCCAACATCAAATGAATGGATAAAGAAGATGTGGTGCATATACACAATGAAATATTGCAGAGCTCTTAGAAATCTTGTCAATTTGAATCAACATGGTTGTATCTAGAGGGTCTTATGCTAAGTGAAAGAAGTTAAAAGAAGGAAAATAGATACCAGATGACACCACTCATTGGTGGAAGGTGAATAGAAAAAACAAAGGAACATATGAAACAAAACCAATTCTTGGACACTTGCAATAGAACTGAGGTTGCCAGTAGGGAACTGGACAGAGAGCACTGGACAATGGTGAAGAACACTTGGTGATTTGGTGGATGGCAGTGTGTGTTGACATATATCTGATGAATGAGGAGACTTCACTGATGAACTTACACATATGAGAGTTTATTTTAATGCGTAGAATAAAAGCTACAGCAATTAAAAAAAAAAACCTACCCTTCGAAGCTGTAAATATTATCTTATTTGAGATATGGATCTTTACAGATGACTAAGTTAAGGCTGATATGAGAAGTTGTCTTGAATTATAGGGTGGTCCCTGAATGCAATCATTTGCATGCAGGTAAGAGAGAGGTAGAGGATATATAGATTCATAAAAGAGGGCAATGTGATCACAAAGACAGAGAGTGAAGTGATGGGACCACAAGCTAAGAAATGCTGGCAGCCCCTGGAGGCTAGTGGAAGTAAGGAATCTATTTTCCCTGGAGTCTCCAATGGGAGCAGGGCCTGCTGACACCTTGATGCTGGCCTAGAGAGTTCAGAGTTTGGACTCTAGGATTGTGAGAGAATACATTTTTTCGTTGCTTTAAGCCAGCAATTTTGTGGTGATGTGTACAGCATCCAAAGCAAACTGATAGACTAGATTTAACCTATTATCTATCTTTCCAACACTATAGTTCTTATTATGTTACAAATATCTATTTATTATGCTTATGCTTCTTGCCCATTTTCTTACCATGGAGTTTGTATATTTTCTTCTGGAATTTTCAAAAGTATTTATAGCTTTATATTTATACATTTGTATTTATACATTTATACCCTTGCTTATATTTGTGGTACAAAGAATTCCCCAGTTTATCAGAAACGTATTAACATTGTTTATAATTTTTGGTTAAATGGATGAATTTAACTTTTTATATTTTAAAATATAATAACATGTTCCTTCATAATTTATTATACTTTTATGTGACATCAGATAAATACCTATCTGCATTGTATTCTGGTTCATAAATAATTTTACTTTTTATGTTTATCTTTGCAGGCCATAAATAATTTTCTTTGGGTGGGCCCTGGTGAAGTAGAGTTTAGGTCTTCTACCTCCCACTGAGTGCAGTCCACATACATCCCAAGAATCCAGGTTCATATCTCAGGACCTGGGAGAACAACCAAGATGAACAACTAAGTAAAAATAAAAATAAATGTTTTTTAATCCTCTCTTACTGTCTATCTGCTTTCTTGCCTTCATTCCTGCCTGTACCTGTCCTTTATTATTTTTTTTCCTTTGGCAAAAGCTTTGAGGTAGATATCTAACTGTTTTTACCAAGAGTTAGCAAATGTTCCATTATCATATAGTCAATAATCATCTGTCTTCACTGATTTAAAGTACTGGCTTTATCGTTTGATTAATTATATACTGTAACCTGTTGCTGAATTTTTTTAAATTACAGTCTATCACCAACCTTGCTTAATTATAGTAGCCTTATAAAATCTTCTAAAACCTAAAATGCAAGCCTTAATATTTGTCGCCCCTTTTCAAACTTTTCAAAACCTTCCAGATGAACTTCTGATTACTTTACCAAGTTAAAAAAACTTTCAGAATTTTGAATTGTGTTAAACTAATCAACTGATATCAAACCCAATTGAGTTCTATTTAAATATCAGTGGCATAATACACAGTTGAGAGCATCGCAGGATTTAAAAGTAGAATTGTTTCTTAGTGACATTAAACTTGCTATCTGACAACTACCAAATTTTATACATTAATATATTAATATGTGTGAGAAATTTTTCATTTTTAAGTTTTAAAGGAATGAAGGCAAGCAGGAGGAGAGAGGAGAAAGAAGCATTTTGTTTATTTATTTTCATTTAGTTGTTCATATTGGTTGGGGCGTGATGGGGAATAATGGGGGCAAACACACACCCAACAAATGAGTTCCAAATTGCCCAACAGAAGTGGTTTTCCCCAAAGAGGGTATCACACTCCCACACACACACAGCACTACACCTGATGATACTCCACTTGCTTGTGGTTTCAACTCTAAAAATTATGCTGTGATTAGTTAATGATGGTGGGCTAATGTGAGCCCTGGGAAGTTGGCTGGTAGGAAGCATAGGAGACTAGGGTGTAGGCGAGAGAGGAAGAGGGTCATATATTATCTCATCATTGTCTAAACCCATCAGTTGCAGGCAGGTCGGTGATGTCTACCCTTCCTATGATATGTGGTTTTCTAGAGTCAAAGATCAAGGTCCTTGTTCTACTGTGGCTGATGTGGAGACCTTGAAATACAACAGCATGCTTGGCTGCTTAGCCTCACACATTTTTTTATCATACATTTCTTCATAGGCACTCAAAACCTCCCATAAACCTGTTCTAAACACTATGCACTCTTCCAAAATTAAAGTAATATTTTTCTGTGCTCTTTGATCATAGTAAAAAAAAAAAGTGCAAACACTTTGCTTTCAGTCATTCGTACTTGCATTCAGTTTCTATTTGTATTCTTCCTCTTGCAATAGCTTTAACTCTTCATCTGTCAGTTCTCAGTCAAGGGATGCTGAGATTTCTTCAACGCCATCTTCGTCAATTTCCACAAACCCAGCCTCCTTAGCCAAAGTCACCATTGCCATATGTATAAGTGTTGACTTGAAGCCTTTAAAAAACCATTCACGACGTCAGGACACTTTCCTCCAAAAGCTATTTCTCATTGAGATTGTTAACCTATTGAGAGCATCTCCGAGGTTGATGATTGCCAATTTTCCAGATCTCTTATAAAGATGCTTCAGAACTGTCCTCTCAGTGAATGGGCACCTAAGAGAAAGCACAACGTATTTTGCATAGAGTAAGACTTAACTGACTGGCAGACCTTGGTCACAGGGCTGCAGCCCCAATGTTGCTGCCTCTGTAACAGCTGCTACAAAGCAAAAGCTGAACTCTGTGTTTGCTTTTTGCCTTTTATTCTAAGTTTCCTTTCAGGTAGCAAAAGCAGTTACTAATGTAGATCTTTATGAAAATGAGGTGCATAATGCAAACTTTCCAAAGGCAGGTGATACCTATACTTGCATGTTCACATTTTTCATTGGTCTTTCACAGTCTTAAACCATTACCTCTCTATGATAATGCTCAGATTTTAGGAATGTAATATTCAGTCAAGTATTGTAGGAAACATACATTAGAAATGTCCAACAATTTTTCTGCTTAGTGCAGTAAAGGAAGAATCTTGCTTTGATTCCACAGAACGGTTTCTTTTAAACTATAGAGTACTTTTGTTCTAGTCATTTCCCTCATTTGTGTATTATGAGTTAGCATGATTTCTAGCATAGATTTTGAGAACCTCTGCCAAATATATATACATATATTTTTAAGGAAAGATGCAGGCAGGGATGAAGGCAAGCAGACAAGCAGGCAGGAGAAGAGGGGAGGAAGAAACATTTCATTGTTATTTTCATTTAGTTGTTCATCTTGGTTGTTCTCCCTGGCCCCTGGATGCAAACCTGGGTCCTTAGGATGTATGTGGACTGAACCCAACCACTATTCCCCCAAGTCATGCCAAATAATGTTTTTTTTAACTTTTAGGCTCCAAAAAGAAAAGAGAAAAATATAGATTCACACTGGTTTTACTCTAAAAGTGCAGAAATCCACCAGTATTAGGGAAGTATGGAGATGTTCTTCCAAATGACAAGATGCTTCTACTGCTAAACTTTGTTTAGGTGTGGTGAAGTGTCAGAAATGTGTTCTTTTCTCTGCTGCTTATGGCAGGGTCAAGAATCTACATCAGACACTTGTGTGGTGCAGACTCTGAAAATGATTAGCGCCAAAAACAAATGATGGGGTGTGGGCATCCTGCCCGACCATTCCACAGCTTGTCCATTCTCTAACTCCACTGCTCAGAACCTTTGGCTGGAGGAGGATTGAAGGGATTCATGTGCAGGTCAACGCACACCTACCTGGCCAGTTATGATAGATTTGTCTTCACTTTATCCATCAAAATTGTTTCCAAGTTTCTAGACCTTGTCTTGCATCCTTCCCTACTTTCCAATACAGAATAAACTCCATTATTATTCATGGTAATTTTTGCAGGACTCTAGAAACAAGAAATTGGATGCATGTTTTTAAGTTCTTATATTTCTAGAAATTAAGAAAAAAATGTATTTTATAAGTTGGAAGGCATAACTAACCTATTTCTATCAACACTCATGCCATTCTAACAGTCATTTGGATTATAAATTGGTGTAGTCAATTTTGACTCCTTTTTTCTCCCAATCTCAAAGCAGTCCCCAAGTTTTTGAAACATGACTTGATTTTCAATCTTTTTTTTTAGTTCCACTGCAATTAACCTAGACTAAGCCCTTCTCTCTAGTTCCAATTTACTTCCATCCTGCTCCACCGAATCTGCACATCCTACATACCCCTATAGTCAGTCTTCCTGAAACATCTCAAATCATCAGTGGCTCCAACTTTCAACTGGATAAAATTTTAAATGATTTTAGGTTGTTCACTGTGTTATTTCTTCATATATAAATAATCCTGCTTCAATGACTCCTCATATAAGTCATCCTCAATTCCCAGCACAATATCTGGGACATGCAAAGTTCGATCTGCGTTCTAAGCTGATGCCCATGCTCTTTAGCCTGATTAAAATGTCCTCCCCATTCTCCTGAAAGACTATAAGGCTCTGAAAGGAGAGGTTATAAAGTTGTCTACACAAGCTCTAGTACAGTATGTGGATCATAGAATTAAGAAAATGCTTATTAAGTCATGTTTATCTCAATTGTTTATGCCTTTTTTTTAGTCTAGCATAATGCCATCATCTCTGCATCTATTACAAATACTCAAGGCTTATCCATTGATCTAAGTTCCTACATTTTATAATTATTTTTTAAGTTTTTCTTTGGGACATAATGTAAATCAATATTTCATAAATGTTTTATTGATGATGAAAATAAAAGATATTCTCTGTAGAATACAAAAATCAATATACACACATTTGTACATATAGTCTTATTAATTACATTGTTCAGGATGTCCACAACTTGTTTATTTTTTCTATTTGATCTACAAAAGATATAGAGATCTGTGACAGTCTTCTACTACCATCATTTTTAGACTGCCAATTCCCCCTTACTTTATAAAACACTTTGTCTATTCCAGTGATATGTGTTCAATCAGCTTTCAGTCAGATAAATAGAATGACTATGAGTTATGAGATAAGAGATTTATTATAGCAATTAGACATTACATAATTATGGGAGGAATTGGGAAGTATATGCTTGAAAGGGGATTTGGAGAATTAAAGATGTCAATAACAGGCTACTCTGAGAAGCACAGTACATTCAGCCATGAAAGTGAGGCTGTGGAGGCGAGAAATGTGTGGACTAAATCTGTAGGTTACAGCCAAGTATTTGACTATAAACCAGTTAGAAATAAATTGAATTGGGGATTGACAGTTGCAAAGAAAAGCTGAATGTACAATCAAAGGATTCAAAAACAAGCTGGAAGTCTCTGGTCCTCTCCGAGTCTGTCACCTAACTAGAACACTACGACAGTCTGCCTCCCATATCTCATGCAAGTTCCTCCTCAGCCATTTTTAACAGGCCAGGATATTCCAGGAAATGTCAATCAGGTTGATGGTAAAACAATTTACTACAGTCCAACCCTTGTCAATGTGGCAGCCATACACATTATCGTTTAAAAAAACATTAAGCTTCTAAATCAAAGCAATAGAAAAAACCTGCTCTACCCAATACAATGTAAATACATCTCTCATTCAGCCTAACAAAACCCCTCTTCTCAGAAGATGACAGAAAGTCCTGTGTCATTTCATCCATTTGGCTATGCGTTTATCCACATCTAAATTAAAAAGAAATCATTCTTTTCCCCCCAAACAAATCAGTTATTCTGTATAATGAATTGTTATCAGTACATTTATTACTTCCTTCGTTCTCTATCCGTTCTATAATCTCTTTCCCTCAACTAGTCATAGTTCCTTGTCAAGGCTCAAATATTCATTTCTGAAGTATCTGTACATTAGTAGTCCTACTTATATTAATGATTTACCATTAGTTATATGTCAACACCAAACTTTGTTGATTGTATGAGTTTGAAAAGATCTTAGTCAGTATATCAGTAAGACATATTTTAGTAAAAGGCGGTACAAAGATCCTTAAACCGAACATCATTTTTAATCAGAACTGATATTACTGATCTAGGCAAGCGTATTAACCAAAATATTTAATAGTTTCTTTCTTCCTAGATCTCTGGCCTAGGAACACGCTAAGGCGCTCAGTATGAGGCATATGTAATATAAAGTGGTGATTACATCAACGTGGAATCTATTTAATATGTGGAAGCATGAAACTTAAATAATTGGATATACTACTGAATGAGAATTTTGCAGAAGGACTGGAGAGCTGCATCTTGAAGAATAAGAATAGCTTTCCAGAAAGATCTACTGGAGGAAAACAATCAAGGACAAAGAAGAACAAATGCACAGGCAAGAAGTCAAATATCAGATTGAAAGATCAACCATGATCGCATAAAAGTAAAGATATACCAGATGCTTATTCAGAAGTAAAAATGGAATTAGAAATTCAGTCACCATAAGGGAGAGGGAACAGTTGCTTAGATTTTTGATTTTTACCATTTGATTTTTCTGTCTATGTGCAGATCGTCAGTTGAAAAAAAAATTAAAACATCACTGCTTTGTCTTTTTACTTTTGCATATGTTCAAATGATGTGACTCTACCTGCCCAGTGTGGTTGCGAATTCTCATAATACAAGAGTCACGCCTGACTCCTCTTTCTATAACAAGGCTTAAGAGAGTAGTCGGCACATTTTTTATATGAGCAGAGATACCTTATCTTTCTGAGTGCCTTATATGACTTTCATATTTTGTTGCATATGTTTTTTCAAATTAGTCAAAAGTATCTAAGAAGTATGGGTCTTGGAGTTGGAAAGCAAACAATCCCTACAGCAATTATAAGGATTGCATGAAAAGAACTCCGCTTACCGTCTAAAACATAAGGACACACATTTCTGAGAGCTTTACTTGGAGACATTGTAGATGTCATCATGTTTCCAGATGAAGCAGACAAAGTTCAGAGAGGTCAAGCAGCTTGTTAGCAGTCACACAGAGTTTTAATGGCGGAGTCAAGGCCCAATCTCAAGAATTTTAATTGCCATCCCAGTTCTCTGTCCATTACCAACACTGCCTTTCTGATGAGTCATTTTTCTGTCTTCACTGGAGAGTACTGGCAAGAGTTGAATTTCTGACTGCATACAACCAATTCCACATGCTCCCTTTGCTTTTTCTCCTATCCAACTGGCTTTTCATTCTACACTGCCAGACTCCTATGATTGAAATTTGAAAGCATGTAACTGTTAATCCAGGAGTGATTAAAGAGTTTCATTTCTCGGAAGAGTCGGTACTCATCATCAGCTTTGATAAATGAGCCCCTAACATCCCCTGATCCCATTATATTGTGATTAATTGTGCCAGTTTAAGTCAATAATTCATTTGTTAAAAATAGGCCTGCAAAGTATCATTTGTCTCATGGGAGATATCAGGATTAAAAAAAATTCATTTGATACTTCTCATTAAATTAGTGTTGGAAGTTATATTGAAGAACCGTGTTCATCAAATACTTATTGCTAGCTTATTTGATAAGAAGTTGTATTTGTCTAACATTATGTGCACTAACTGTTATAATGATCTGCATTTTCCCTCTACTAATGAAGGAATAAAAAGTCTAAATACGTGCATGACTGGAGAAAAGGATGGGGCTTGAAACTAAGATTAAAATTCCTAAATGGTCTGGTTTTCATTCATTAAAATTAAAAAAAGAAAGCAAGAGATAGATTGAGTAGGGTATCTTCTTCCTGGGCTTAGAGAGTGTCCCTGGGGGTGCCAAACTGGTTTCCTAAGAGATGAAT
Organism: Solenodon paradoxus; assembly: GCA_004363575.1. NCBI lineage: Eukaryota > Metazoa > Chordata > Mammalia > Eulipotyphla > Solenodontidae > Solenodon > Solenodon paradoxus. The sequence continues at coordinate 13,868 of RJWH01003696.1, read as the reverse complement.
CTTCCCATTGTCTTTATCTAGAAATTATTATAAATGATGCATTTAGCTTCCTTGGGCCATTAAGACATTTTCATCTGTAAATGGTTCTAAAAGAAGAGAAAAGTGAAAAGCAGCTCCCCTGCAAATGATAATGGTCACCATCAAATCAGAGTCAGGATTAATATCCTAATATTCCCAAAGCAATATGCTTGAATCTTTGGAGAGACACAAAACACTCCTGAAACATTTGGATATGAAAGGCAAGATGATGACTCAGGAAATGCTTAGATGCTTTTGAAGATTCAGCTGTCTCCTTGCAATTTGGGGTGTTTGAAACTGGGAAGAAGCAAGAGAGTTCTTCACTGGGGTGATTTAACAGGGGGAAGGTGGGACACTGGGCCTATGAGAGCAAGGTGCGTGCTGAGAATTTAATGCTTGATGGAGGAAAAAGAAAACAGGAAAGAGAAGACAAAGCAGACAGGAGAGAAAGTAGCAAGAAACAAATAGAGGAAGGAAAAGAATAAAAGCGTATGGAAACTAGACTGATCACAGTGGGGATTGGAGGGGTGGGTGGTGCTTTAAGACAGCAGCCCCTAATGGCCAGTCCTGAGACAAGTTACTTAAGTATAAATTGTGAAAGGTTAAAAGTTTTTAGAACCATGGACTCTGATCTCAACCTAACCCCTCCCCAAATTCTTGCTATTAATCTTGAGATGATTTCTCATATAACACATTTTTCAAATGCCCCTCAGAATGCACTGCTGTGTAGTCAAATCTGAGGAGGCAAGAGGAATGTTTTGATGATAAAAAGAAAAAAATAAAACAACTCAGAGCTGCCTGGATTGGAGAGACCAGTCAATAGGTGCTGAAACATGACCCAAGAAATGAGAGGAAATTTGGATTTGATGAGAACAAAAGAAATTATTTTGAAGATAATAAAAGTTGTATAAACATAAGAGGTAGTATATACATATGTCAAGCAAGAAGAAAACGTAATTTTGAAAATACATTATTGAAACCCTTGCTCAGGTAGGAGAGTTTCTCTTAGTCTCTCTGAACTCATCCGATTATGCCAAAGTAAGAGTAGTGTAATTATTAAGACAAATCAAAACCTGTCTTTTTTTGATACTTCAGAGAACAGGGGAACTGAAATGGAGAGGAAAATCGGATGTTGAAGAAGCTTTTAGAGCAATGGTAAATGTGACCTCAACCACTGGCAATGGTAGGAAGCCAAAGCGTCGAGGCTTTCTCTGTAAACGTCCCTGTGGCTTCCCTGCAGCTAGGAAGCTGAACATGGCTTACACATTATTTTGTGCTAAACTGTGTGCCCTCCACTTCACCACAAATAGTCCATCATGCACAATAACACTGTCTAGTGTTGTCTGATGCAGAAGAAGGGAGGGTGTGGATATGCCTGGGGAAAAGCACATGGGAGGACAGCAGCTTTAGAGGTTAAAGAGAAAGGGCTGATGACTGATTCTGGAGCAGGAACTTTGTACCAAAAGCAATGAGACAAGTCAAGTCATTCCCTCCAATTCCCCTGCAACCTGGAAACTTCTACGTTCCAAAAAAATAATTCAGAAGGTATCAACATTCCCACTGCCAATCCATAGAAACCTCCAGAAAAAGACTTTCCACTGGGAACACACTTAACTGTTTTCACTCAAAATTTATTCCAAGTGGAGATAGCAGTAGGAAAGAGATATCATGAGAGACCTATAGTTTTTCATATCTAACTTCCTTTGAGGCATTTTGGTAACTGTCCTTCTTTCTTTATAATGCACTCAAAATCGCTTCTTGATCCTAAGAAGACAAGTACTTTTTTAAAAGTAATACATTAATCCAATTTTTCCCTTTAAAGATGGCCATTTAAATCTATTTTTACTATATTTCACCCATTTTTTAATATTTTTCAGAGGTGGGCGCATTTTCAGTATTTATATTTCCCTTTCTCCAGAGTAAGCTCTAGGCATGGAATTATTCATGTGTGAATTAACGATGGAGTTTGCAGTACTCACCATGGAGAAAGATGTTATAATTCTTAATGGGCCTTAGAAACACCATGAACATAACTTATTTAAAGTATTTTTTGAGACAAGCCTTCAATATAGTAATCAAATGTGGGCAACACCGAACCCCAGATTATCTCTAAATAAAAATATCTCAGGATTTTGGAGAACTTCATAAATTATTTGGAATAACCTTTTTTTTTTAAATTTTTGAGACATGGAAGTATAAGTTCACAGTTATGAATTACATATGAAACCTATAGCAGTGATGGTGGTTTACTCACATGCCAAAGTTCTTGGGATGTTACGTTAATAATTTGTAAATATATATGTATATATATATACACACACATATATGTATATACATTTATACACAAATACATGTAAATAAAAGGAATGATACAGTCAAGAATGAAGGTGACTAGGCAGGTAAGCAGGAAGAAAGAGGAGGAAAAATCATTTTATTTATTTTGTTTAGTTGTTCATCTTGGTTGATTCCCCTGGTCCTGGGTCCTTGGAATATATGTGGAATGCACCAGTTAAAGGCAACAGAATAGTCAGAGGCAGCAGATCCAACTGCTTCTCCACCAGGGAGTGTCAAATATGAAGTATATTTTTGTTGTTGTGTCTAAAATCAAATGCATTAATCCCATTTACTCATTGACAAATATTTGTTAAGGAAATTCCACATTTCCAGGTCTTCTCTGAACATTGATTTTTTTTTAATTAAAATAATAAAATCCCATGGCTCAATTTGCTTATAGAGAGGAGACAAATATGTAAATAATTACATTTTTGGAAATATAATTTTTAATAATATTAATGTAAGTAATTTAATCTGCCAGAGGATGAATGGGGAGGGAGGCAAAGAGAAGAACATTGTCATACTTGGATGACAGTGGTCACACTTGACCCGAAATCATAGCAGAAATAGAGCACTTCTGAAACCAACAGAAGTTATGGAAGCTTATTCATGTCTAAGTTCTTTGGAGTGATGTGTTAGAAATTTGCAAAAATATGCTGCTGACAATTTTAAATATAATGCCACACTTCAGAGAATTATTTTGGTGGAAAGTTGATGGCACTAGGATTCACTGTACAGAGTTAAATGTAGCCTTCTCAAGGCCATGAAGATGCCAGTTCAATCTCAGCACCAGATCAAAGGGTTCAACAAAAATATATCAATGGGTCCTGAGTTCAGGAATGTCTAGAGGTTACAAAAACAGAGTAGAAGCATAGAAAGTTAAAAACAACTTTGTAAAGTCTGTTCAGGTTAAACTACGATGAAAAACACACCAAGATACCAAGGAGTCTATGTTCTAAAACGTGAAGGGAATGAGAAGCCCTGTCCTACAGAGCAAGTGTGAAAATTCAGGTGCTAGAATCTCGCTCTGAAACCAGGATTCCTCTGGCAGATAGTTGGCATTACCATGTCTGTGTTTCTTGGCAGATAATGCACACCTAAATCAAACACCTGGGATCTGCCCAGGCAAGCACTCTTCTCCCACACAGTGCCCTCGTTGTCTGGAGAGGTCCACCTGAGAGAAGACTCTGAACACTTCTTCATCCCCAACCCCACCAAGAAGCCATAAATAAAAACTAATGCTGGAAAAACTAATAGCGCCAAAGGGGATACAGGAAAACATTTTTATGATGGAAAGACAAGTTTCATGTGTCAGGAATGGGGCAATGGAGCTGCATTGATCCAAAGTCATGGGGAGATATGCATGATCACTAATCCACTGTGAGGGGACAAGGCCCTGTCTAGTCAACTTTCTGGAGGTATCCAGAAAAAGAGATGTAGTTTCTTTCTCCTGTGTCACAGCAAAAATTGTCTGGGGTCACTAGATGATTCTCAGGTTTATAGATCTCACCTCCCTACAGGTCATATTCAACAGATCTCATATGCAAGGGAATGTTGGAATAATTGCTATGTTTGGAGTAAGAAGTTGGCGTGGGGATGAAGTTATCTAGTTCTTTCTTTCACAAACACAATCTTCCCTCCAACGATAAAGATTTGGAGAAGCAATAGCAAATGTATATTACAGAATGTGTAATTTATTATGTGTAGGATCAACTATGCATTTCCCTTAAATAATTAGGGATACATGTGTTCAAAATAACTAAAGGTTAGCTGCGCACTTCATATAGAAATGTGCCTCGTAGGATATCCGAGAGGCTTGATTGGCTGCTTCAACAGCAGGATGTCTCTTAGACAGAGAAATGACGCTTCAAGTGAATAGCATGTATATTTTCAGCAGGGTAAAGTCTACACATCTGAGGGTAGATGAAAAACTTCTATATGTTCATGGTCTCAAACTACGATACAGGGTCTCTTGCGTTCTTTCCTTAGATACCATCTAGCCCTCCTCTGTCATTTGACAAACAAGAAAACTGAAGCTAAGAGGCATGATTTGACTTAAAGGTGTGAGAGACAGTTCTAGAACAATCCAGGCTTCCAGACACCTAATCCAAAGTTCATCACTATGTCAGTGATTCATTTGCGGCATGATTTAATTGATAGCCAGTTCCCCAATCAACAGAGCTGATGAAAAGCTTAACCAAGAGGGAGATGAACAATATAGAAAAAAAATGTTGTATTCTACCCAGTACTTAATCAAAAATATATTGTACTCTTGCAGACCCTCCACAGAATCAACCTATTACATAGGAAAATGGGGAATGAGGAAGAAGGGGAGGGTGTGCCTGTGCACATACTCAGGATGGGGTATACTGGGGAAGAGAGGGCAGGCTTGGAGACAGGCCAGAATCACAGGGCTGTTGCCTTCCTCATGGATTCTGACTTTCTCAGGTTCCCACAAGGCCTAATAGGCAGAGAGAAAAGCTGTTGCTGTGCTTGCTTTCCATGGGCTATTTTACTGCTTCCTGCTTTCCTCCCCTCTATTTATTCAGGTTGGTTCTTACTTGGGACATGAGAGTGGAAGGAAATTCAGAGCCTTGTGTGGGACCTCAGTGCCTTCCCTGAGATGTCCAGGGCTGGGATGGACAACTTCCTGTTTCCCAAGCTTTCCATCAATGTTGTAGAACAGGGGGTTAGCTACACAACCCAGCATGCCCCTAAACATACTCCCATTCAGCTCTCCTGCTTATTCATTTTGAGCTGAGGGGTATAGCACAGTGACTTTACAAAGGGGACATGGAGGAGGGAGGGATTGAAAACCTAACCTAGGAAGAATATTCCTTTAATATGCATTGACCACTCATAAAGCAGGATGATTTCTCCACGAGCCTGTCCTTCTGTTTTCCACTCATATGCAAGATGCCAGTTCTCCATATACAAGGTCTACTCTGTCTCCTTGGGAAGAACCAGGGGACCTTCTTGCAATCATGGTTTGGTTTGCAAACAACTCATCAGTTTTAAGTATCTCATATGACAAGCTCGTTCTTAACATCCTTACATGTATTATCTCATTATTGTAAAGAAAAGGAGGAAGGGAGAGGAGGAAAGGGCATTTAAGGAAAGAAGAAAGAGAAGTATAAATATTTATTTATTTAGCTGCCCACTTTTTTGGTTTTTCACCCCAGCCCTGGGTGATCACAGGTCTGTAGGTAGGCTGTGTTGACCACACACCAATGTCTCAATCTCCTGAACCAAAAGAGTGAGCCCTACTATCTCATTTTATTCTCATGCAAATTCTATGAGATGTTAACTCCATGAGGTACAAAGTAAATATTTACTTTGATATCAATAAAATGTCATCTTTCTAGTGTAAGTGTCACAACACTGAGTGAGAGACTCACCATATACTAGAAAGGTGACCTGAATAAAGTCAGTCACTTAGTTTCTACATGTCAATTTCCTCAGCAAATAGTAAGAATAATAACAGTGATGAGTACCTACCACATTGGATGATTTTTGCAAGCCAAATGAAATATTTCAAATACTTCATATTTCAGTGAACCATAAAAATACTGAACAATTACTAGAAGAAGAGTTTTGTGCTTTTGTTTTAATAGATGTGAGGATATTAGAAATGTATGTGTTACATACATGCAATCCTTTTGCAATTTTATATGGCATGAGTTGATTCAAAGACCTTGATCCAGTAAGAAAACACGTGGATTACACACAGTCCTCTCATGAACCCTTTGTCTCTTCGTGGCTCTGAGCCCAATTATATGGGATGTCCCTTTTATAGTATTTAAACCACTCATTTACAATTCAGAAGTAAAATTCATGTGTCATATAAGCTACCTGTATATATAACTTTATTTTTATATTTACTGATTTGTTCACACTGGTTATTTCCCCCCAGACCTGGGACTCATATGCAGGAGTATGTCACCCGCACTCCTTTGGAGGTGATTGACCTAACTGCAACTCCACCAGGGTACGTCCTATGCACATACTTTTACAAAAAGTCATATAACACCCTTCTTGTGATAAAGTAAAAATGTAAGGAAAGAATTTTCAATCTGTAGGTCCTCGAGCATAATTACCCTCAGAAAGAATATATAGTGTTCAGGTGCCCACTCCATACACAGGACCCAGAATGTACCAGCCACAAATGTGGATGTTGGGATATCTTATTGTGAGTGAAGCAATGAAAGATAGTGCTGTTTCTGATGTATTTTTTTCAATGATGAACAACATTTTGTTTCAAATAAAAGAAACTACTATTTTCAGAATTGATATTCCAGCCAAAAATTCAGTGACTTTTGAAACAGTGCAAAAAAATGTTCTTGGGTTCATATATAATGTTGATTAAGGCACAGATAATTTTAGACAGGTCTTTTCCCAACTCTATGTCCAGGTGTATATTTGAAAATTACATGTGAAACAGGATAATTCTTTGATGTGCGGCTGTCCCGTGCATTACAGGATGTCATTTTTCCTTGGCCCTGTCCACTAAATGCCAAGTTTATGATGATCAAGAATACCCTGATGAAAAAGACAGATGCACATCCAGCTTCACTGCAACATTATTTACAATAGCCAGTATTGGGAAACAACTTAAATGTCCATTGACAGATGAGTGGATAAAGGAGATGCAGTATATAGATACACAATGGAATACTCGGCTATAAAAAAAAGATGGAATCTTGTCATTTGTGACATGAATGGACCCAGAGGGTATTTTTCTTAGAGAAATACATCAGACAGGGAAAGATAAATATGGAAGACAAATGAATGAACAAACAAAGCCAAACAAAAATAAACTCTTAGTGACAAGAACAAAATGCTGGTTAGCAGAAGAGAAAGGAGGTGAGTAAATTAGGTAAACAGGGTCAATTGTAGGGTAGAAGATGGAACCAGTCTTTCAGTGACAATCATAATGGAGAGTGTATACAAGTCGAATTATAATACTACAGATCCAAAACCTATGTAATGTTTTAAACCAATTTTACCTTCAATAAAAACTGAAACACACAAACAAAACCCCAAAACATCCTGACAAAGTCCCCTGTCTTCGGGTGGCAGTGCCTCCCCTCCTCACACATGCTGGGACCAGTCTTTGTAAGCTTTACATTTTCACTCCTGAGAACAGCTTCTCTCCCCAGATTATCCTCCACCTCTCTCTCTCCTTCATTCTTCCTGTCTCTTAAAATCTTGAGTTTCAATTTAACTCTTTCTCTCTTTACCTAACTCTAGCCTACCAAACTGGGTCTCTCTTTGAACACTTTTGCTTCCAACCTGGAGCCCTAGGGATGTCCCTGGAAGAGTCAGCAAGCAGAAAACCAATTCTTAGAACCAGAAATAGGAGTCACTTAATTTAACTCATATTTTATAAATGACCAAACCGAAGCTTATATATATGCGGTGACTTGCTAAGGTCCCACAACTAGTACGTAGAAGATTCAGGAAAAGAATCTGAGTCTCTCTCATTCTTCCTGCCCCACGTTGTCTTTATCAAGTAACCAAGCAGCAGACACAGTAAGGTCCTATATAAGACACTTTGTTAGGAGCATCTCAGAGTTCTCGAGTTTAAGGCATGGTTAGGGAAATAAGGAATGATGAAAAGTGAGGATTCGGTTTAACAATCCTGTGTCTTGTGCTCCAGATTTGTTCAAGAAATGGCGCTGTGTGTTTCAAGAGACATAAAGCGCGGCAGCACCTTCAGCCTACACTTCCGCTAAAGCACATGATCTAGCGATGAGTTGAGAACTGAGACGGCCAAATCAGAGTAGTGGTAGGAAAAGGGAAGGGGGCAGGGAGGTCGGGTAATAGGGTGGAGGGGATCGATTCTATGGTAAAGGACTACTGGGCTGGGGAGTGGTGAACTTAGCACATTACATGCAGATGTGGATTTACAATGGTGCACACCTCACACGTGTCTAATGCAGATCCAGGTGCCCCGCGGGAGTTGGGCAGGGCTGGAATGGGGCAGGGCTGACCCACAGACTCAGGTAGCCCACCCGTCATCCAGCATCCTGCCTAGGGACACTAGTCAGATCTCTGCAGAGACAGGAGGCCGAGAAAATGTTCACCGTTCATGGGACCACAGAGGCACTGCCAGTTCAGGTGGGTTGGGGCTGCTCTGCCTCCAGGGTCATCAAGCCTGGAGAAGGCTCAGCAGAGGATGGGTGTTGTGGCAGAGGGCAGAGCGAGGAAGTGTGGAATGTAGGCCCACCATATTTCCTTGAGACAAAAACGGGATGGGGGCTTTTGGGTTCTTCCAACAGACTGGGGCTGGGGCAGCTCAAACTTCCCTTTTGCCCTGCATTGCAGACAGGGTCCTGGTTTATTAAAAACTGGACAAAACTGACAGTCAGGAACAAGACAAATAAATAGCACTGTCTTGTTTAAAATGGGAGGTATGGTCAGCCTACTGAGATGGCTTCCCTGAGCAGAGACAGTAGATTCAGGGGTTGGGTAGTGGACTGGTATTGTTAATGGTTATCTAAATCTCAGCCTCCTGTCATCTATTCCTTTGCATACATTTGTCACCGCTTTGCAAAACAAACAAAAATGAATATAATATTATGATGCAATATTCCTTCAAAAATTTAATTATGTATTAAGAAATTTTTAAATAATGCTAAATAAAGAATGTATGATACTAGAGGGACAAATGTAAACTGCTGAACAGAGAGGTCCACGTATTAAAAGGGGGAAGGAGGTCAGGAAAGTCCTCAGGGGTGCCTTTGAGTAGGTCTGAAGGAATGGGGGGATGGTGGTGGCCAAGAAGAAAACTCTTGGAGAAATTAATAAAGAACAATGCATGCTGTAGGAACCAGCAGTTCCATTTGACAGAAGCACAATGGATTTGGAGAGGACTAGTGAGGGTGGGGATTTCTTGAAAGTCAAGCTCAAAACCTGCTCTTAAATCAGTGGGCATTGCATGCATTCTATTTTAATTGTCAGCTTATTTGACTGCCCTTCTAAAACCCTGCATGCGCTCAGTGTCAGAGGTTGCTCAGGCTCATCTATCTCCCTGCTTCTCCTCTTCGTTTGATGCATATCACCAGACATCTCCCAGCCCCCTGCAACTCTGTCAGTGACATCTGGAGAGAAGTGATGTGCACTGCTGCCTGACCTGCCCTCTGCGCCTTCTCCTGCTTCCTTTCCTGTGACCCTTGTCCTGTTTGACTGAGTGCACAGGATCCAGGGGAGGTCTCGAGAACTTGAGAAGATGACAAAGTCACCAGATGGAAGGAGTAGACATGAAAAACCTGTGAACAGAGCAAATCTGCCTCAAATCTGCACTGAGCAATAACTACCAGGCTGGACCACTAAAATTTTGGAGTTGCACATTGTGGCAGTTAGATAATAACTCTGCAAACAGTATCATATCTTATTTTACCTTACCATAGGGTCATATGTAAAGTAAGAACTCAACAAGTTGTATAAATGAATGAGTAAATAAATTATTAAACAAACAGAATCTAGAACCCAACTGACTTATAAAGCAACATACAAATAATAATATAAAGATAGAATATATTGGAAGGAAGAGAATCTAAGTGAAGAGGTTACTTAGGCAGGCATTAGAATATTCCATGAAGATGACCCTGATACAACAGAGAGGCAGCGCAAGTATAAAGAAGGAGATTGAGATGAAAGATATCCTGGAGACACAGCCTAAGGAAAAGGGTAGCTGATTGAGGCAATGATTACAATAAAGAGAAATTTTAACACTGACCGCCAAGTTTCAGGTTTATGTGAAAAGGAGAAACATGGTACCGTTAACAACAATAAAGGAGTTAGAAAGACGGATGCTAGGGAAGTGAGGGAAGCTTGATGGGATGGGATATGATGAAACAGCTTAGAGTTCAATTTAGATGACAATAGAACACATCAAGTTTATGCCCCACCAGTAACTGGAATGTGCACCTGAATCTTCAGCATGAAATCATGGAGCTAGACATGAATATAAAAGACATGGATATGGTTGTGACTTAGACTACTTAAGGTATAGAATGGAAAACAAAAGTCAATAGGCAGCGTCTAATGAGCAGCTTTCCCACAATTATGGGGCAGAAAACCAAGAAGATATGAGCCAAGCTGCTAAAGGGGAAGGTGGAGAGGGGAGAAGCTAGCTAGCAAACCATGTGAATAATGGATTGGAAATAGTTGTGGAATCACATACTCAACGAGGTAGAAAATGTTGGGGTTACGCACACGGGTTGAAAGATTGAGGACCATTTGGAAAGAGAGCAGGTCTCCTCTGTGAGAAGAAAAGAGAAAGAGATGCTGGACAGAGATTTAAAAAAGGAAAATCAGAGGTGCTTTGTAAAGAGGCAAGTGCTTGAAGAGTCTCAGGTAGGAGAGTTTTGTCTTCTCAGGTGAACGAAAGAAAAAGCTGTCAATCGATGGAGAGAGAAAGAGGCTAAGAATGGATGGAGGCCTAAGGAGAAGGAGAGGGTGAGGTGCAGGGTTCAGAAAGCAAGAGGACGCCCAGGAGAAATGAATGGTGGGCAAGATGTGGCTGAGAATCAAAAGTTGCTTTAATGAAATGATGGCATTTGAAAGGGAGGAGTTATGGTCATTTTATTAAAGTGCCAGATAGTATGCTAAGCAGTTCTGTGCATGAACTCCTTAAATCTTGACAGCACTCCAGTGAGTAGAATATGATGATGATGATGATGATGATGATGATGATGATGATGATGATGATGATGATGATGATCCCATTTTACAGATGAATACATTAAGGAACAAGAAGGCTAAGCCAGATGTACACAATGCTCAGATGCTCAGATGTACACAATGAGAGACTTAGAATTCAAACCTAGTCCCCTTGTTCCTGAGAGCTTAATGCCAAGCCGCCCAAGAGATTCATTCCTGCAACCCATTCAGCAGCTTCGTGGGGGCAAGACTGGCCTCAGAGGATGTGGAATTTGAACTGTGCCTGAGGCTATAGTTGGGAAAATAAACCATTTTTACATGGAAGTCCCTCAGAAAGCAAGCAAGGAAGCAAGAAAAGGAAGATTGAGCCAGACACAGGGTTACTAAGGAAAGCACGAAATATTAGCAAGTAATATATATGAATTTCAACTTGAAAAAGTTGCTGGATAATGTTACAAGGCAATGTCTGCAAGAAGTGCTGCAGAGGGCGGATCTACCAAGCCCACCTTCTGTTCGGTTTAGAGAAAGGAATAAGGATAAATTGGAGAGAATTATAAGAGAAAGTGCACTTTCGGAGATAAGGTAGAAGTTGTCTAATGCCAGGAGGTAGAAGGATGTACAAAGAATCATTTCGGAGATTCATGAGTTTGTTTTTTTGTTGTTATTGTTTAACTATAGAGTCCAAGAGCTGGAATATATAATTTCAAGGTAGACCAATATAAGACAAGAATTTAGGGATGTCTGAAGGTGATGGGAGTAGGAAATTTGGGATAGAAGACTATACCTTTGATGACTAGCTTTTGGGGAAGATGAGATTGGGCAAGGACTTGTGAGTAATAACAGACGAAGAACGGCAATTAGGCAGAAATCAATTAATCCAAGAACTGTAGGTTTTACATGGTCACCAGTAGGGGGAGCTCCATCCTACGCCTCACCTAGCAGTACAGCGGTTAGGAGCACAGGTTGAAGTGCTGAATCTACCTATCGATCTTTAAGTTGGATAAGCCCCCCATGCTTTGGGTTAAATGGAGGTAATGAAAGGTGGGTAATGATAGTCCTTGACAGAATAGTGGTGATAGTTAAGTGAGCTAGCACACTTAACACATTTTTCTCTGGAATTAACCTAAGTCCAGTTATTTAGAAATAAAATGCATTTTAATGAAAAACCCTATGCTGGCCCCTCCAGTACCAATAGGTCAGAAAGGCTCACTGCCCTGGCCAGGAGAGCTTGTGGCCTCCGCATGGTGCAGCTCATGCAAACCTGGAGGGTTGTGGGACACGAAGAATCTGTTAGCACCAAAACGATGAGGAGAAAAGACACTTACCTCCCTGTTTCCATTTTTAGAGCTAATTTCTCAGCATCCTTTGCTCTGACTATTGAAGGGGCTGCCTCCCATGCACTGATTTGAAATAAGAATAAAGTCTTTGAGCACCATCAACAAGGACAGGAGAAGTAACAGGAAATTTCCTTGAATTAATTACTTATAGCAAGAGTGGCTTTGTAAAGGTCCTGAGTCCCCTCATTATCATTTGATTGCATTTCTCTCCTCTGCACCCTGAGACTTTCTCTGGAATTAACCTAAGTCCAGTTATTTAGAAATAAAATGTGTTTTAATAAAAAACCCTATTCTGGCCCCTCCAGTGCCAATAAGGCAATTCCCTCTTGGTCTAATTGTGTTTCAAGTTATCGTGGAGACTGTTTTCTAGAAGGAGCTAGGAAATCCTTGTGTCTTCTACTAAAAGCACTTCCACCACCAGTGCGAAATGAACTTCAACGGTTGTTCAGAACTTGGGGAAAAAGTCTCTCATTATCCTTGCAGGATTCTTGGTCCATATCCAACTCACTTGCCCTCACCCCAAACCATCACCCCACCCCCAAAAAGCCCTCCCAGTCCTGTCAGCCAAGGAGATACTTTTGTTCAAGACTACGAAAATATGGCCTATTAGCCTAACCAAAGTGGTGGCATCTAGAATGTGCTCTAAGAGAACTCTTACTACACTTTTCAACAGAGAATATTCAGGTGGATGATTTGACTGTGCAGCCGGTAGAGACTACTCTTCCAGTGCTAGTTCGAGACAGTGGCCATGAGCCACACAGCACCTGCGAGTATGTAAAGTTCGATTCATGAACTTCAAACCAAGTTTCACATCAGTTCCAAGTGCTACTGACTAGTGGCTTCTATGCAGATAGAATATTTCCACCATCACAGAGAGCGCTGTTGGATAGGACTGACCTTGAGCATTAGAAGGTCATGATGTCATTCATCTGTGGCAAAAAAAGGAACAAAACAAATAAGTGAACAAAATAAAAACAAGCTCTTAAACAAGAACAAACTGTTGCTCGCCAGAGGGGTGGGTGAAGGGGGCAAACACACTTGAGTAAAAGGGTCACTACACTGTGTGGGGAGAGATGGAAACAAGACTTTTGAGCATAATGTCATGTACCTGGATGTCTGCACACCTGTACCCTGTATAATGTTATAAACCAATGTTACTTCAATTAAAAGTCATCTGAAAAAAAAAAAAAAAGTTTTTAAGCCATAGGTCAAAATTCTTCAGCTCTTCTACTGACCCAGGAGGACAGCTTCTTCAATCTGGTTGTCTCCGTCACCTGAGCCACAAACCTCCCAGCAAAGTTCAGTCACCAGGAATCCTCTGCCATGGGGCGTCCTCTGCTCCCGACAGTGGAGCAACAGTGCCTACCAGACAGGGGTTCACTTGGCTTTCGTCCCCACTCGGACAAGGACTCTACAGAGATTCCCTTACCTGCTTCCAGGTCACAGAGCTGGCAAATGGTGGAGTCAGGATTCTAAAGCAAGCTGCTTTTCACTAGAAAGTCAAGCTCTCTT